>PVLD010015392.1:0-48699 GCA_004027595.1 Dinomys branickii | reverse complement strand
CTGTCTGACTAAATTTGCATGTCTGTATATGGGTCCATACATCTACAATTCGAAGATATCAATGGATAAAGCAACAACAATTGTTGAGACCATATCACCTTGTCTATAGATTAGTTGTGATTGTAATATTTTCTATGATAATGGGTGTCTGTTTGTCAATAGGTTTTTGTACTTTTATGTTTCTAAAATAAAAAAAAAATAAATAAAAATAAAAATAAAACCATCTAAAGTTGAGAACCATCATCCAAATACTTCTCCCCAGTTCCATCCTTTCCAGGTCTGGACTGGTACATGGGTTATCTCCTACATATTTTTAGTGATTAGTTTCCCATTATTCATCCTTGAACATCTATTTGAAGACAACAATTGGTTAAATTGAACTCTCCACAAAGTCCTCCTTTGGCTAGTAGGTAATTTAATGTCAATTTGTTTTGATATTTTGCATCTCAAGGTTTTTCTATTGCTTAGCTTAGAGAGTCAGTGAACAAGCAGTTTCATTGGTTATGATTTCTAGTATAGCTTGTAGTCTAATTATTCTATTTAGTATGTAAACAGTAGTTCAATATCCACACATCCCATCCTCAGCCCCTTAGCTGGCCCATGGTAGTAGATTATTTCTTCTGGTGGCCATTCATGCTTTTCAGTTACCTGTGGTTACATTTTTTTCTCACAGGAAGGAGCACATAGTCCTAGGCCGACGATTCCGCTTGGCATATGGGCAGGCGGACGAAGACTGATCTGACAGTGCCCAGATGCAGCTTCCTGCCCGATTTGCTGGGAGCAGAGTGTAGGCTCTGTTTGCACATATCCGGCGCAGCCCCTTGGGAGCTGAGCAATGGGTGGGGCCAGTTACGTTTTTCTATATGGGGCTCAAGTCTGAGACCTGGGCTAAGGGGTTGGCTTCAGTTTAATTTCTCCACTATTCCCTTTGACCTTATTAAAGAATCTATGTTCCAGGCAATTAAGTTCTACCCTGTCTTGGAATCTTTTTTCTCTTTGAGTGAGGCATCCTCTCCCATTGATGTTGGCCTTTAGGACTCATGGATAGCTTCTCTGTAGACGTCTGTATGGCCCCAACCTTATCATTCTTTCCCCAAGCTGATGGTTTCATTATTGGCTGGATTTTCTTTCCTTGCTTCCCAGGGCCATTGGTCTTCCATTAAGGTTCCCACATACACATAGCACAAGGTGATGTTCAGGGAGAGTGTTATGCTCTCTGTTATTCCCATGAAGAGGATTCAGGTCACAGAAGGGATGTGAGGCAGGTGTTGGGTCATAAAAGGAATGGAAAACTTGAAGCTAGAAGTGGCCAAAGCACAAGTATGTCTTTTGATATGAACTACCATTCCTGAGTCACAACCCCTACTATCTATTCAAAGTCTGAAATCTTTGCTTTCTTCCCATTCTGGGTTATGGGGGTCTAGAAAAATAACAGTGACTGGATTGCACATCTCCAGGGTGTTAGAGCGGGATGCTCTAACCTTTTCAGGGGCATCCTATTTACTAGGCCTTCCTGTGCATGTGTGCAGTGTACACAGCTGAACCTGAGTATGTCATTGCACCAGCTCCTGCCTATTCAGGGGCACATATGTGTCCTTATATCTGTAGTGTCTTTCCTATCCTAGGCCTCAACATCCTACAAGAGGAAACTGAGATTTTCTCCTTTAGGGGGATATAGCCTGTGTGCCTCATTGGCAGAATTAATGATGTTGCAGGCATCAAAATATCAGGTTACTGGGACTCCAGGCTTTGCCCTCACAGTTCTGTACATCAGAGATCCAAGCCACTTTTCCCTCTTTCCTCACATTATTCCCCATTTAGACGCAGTCCAAAGTTCAAACTCCCTTGTGGCTTCCATTTCTGGATTGAAGCAGAGACGTAGGGTATTGTCCTTAGACCTACAGACATTGTAATTAGATTGTGGGCACAGATTCCAATAATTTCCCCATCACAATTATAGTAAGTGTGAAAGAGCAGAACGGTCACATCCGAGTTCCCTGTCTGAGGGACACACAGGCAGGGGCCACAGCTATTTGTTGCTTTATGGGAGTTGTCTCTGCATATGGTGCTTTTAGCATATAAAAGATGAGGATTCACCACAGTCAGGTGAAAAGGGCAGCCATTCTGGAAGAGAGTTGCTCCAGGGCACCCCATCACCACACGAGACACCAGAATCATCCTGACCTGGAGGAGATCCTCTTCTGGCTGAAGGACAGCAGTGCCAAGAGCCAGCAGCCCTGCTCCAGTCACAGTGGAGGCGAACTAGGCTATGTGCTGTGGAGCCTGCAGATGCCATTCTCAGGACATCTTTCTCCGAGACTGTAGTGAACTACCACCGCTTGCTTCTGACTGCACTTGGGTCTCTAACCTTGCTCTTTTCCACAGCCCTCACATAGGCCGCCCCAGCCCATTGGACAAATAGTGAAAGGTGTCTGCTAATTCTCATTCTTCTTTTGTGGGTGGGATGTTTCACTGGTATCAGGGTCAAGATCAGCCATGGTTGTGGCAATTTGAAATACATCTTTCCAAACCTGATGTCAATTTTGGTCCTGAATTTGGCCAACAAATCCCTCCCTAAGAGGCAGCTAGGCAATCTGGCATGTACAGGAATTAATGCATCCCTTCATGGCCTCCGAACTTACAAACCCACAGCTGGAAAAAGGCTTGACCTTTCGATAGCCCTGTGACACCTTTGACATCAACAGTCTGTTGGTGCAGGGGCCAGCAGGAGGTGTCACAACTGAATAGTCCACCCCTGTGTGTATCAGGAATTTTATTGGCTTATCCTTCACTTTTGTGTAGAACATGTCCTTTATGGGGGGTTAGAAAGCTGCTCCCTTTCAGTCCTCAGAGTTATCTCTTGTGAAAGTGGTGCCAGGCACCTCTGAGTCCTTAGCTTGCTCAGCCATCTTTCTCTTAGCTTTGGGCATTCACACTTGTAATGGCCCTTTTCCTTGTAATAGGAGCACTGGTCCTTCATTAAGGGTGGATGTGGCTTGTGAGAATAATTTCTGTCCTTTTGGTTTCCTTTATATGCACCTGGCTTCTCTGTTGGTCTGCCTGCCAGGGCTGTGGTGGTGAGGTAGGCCTTTCCTTCAACCGTTGTTCGGCCTTCCTGTGATCCTCTGCATCTCAGTTGACCAACACCTTGTTGATGACTTCAGAACTTGGGTTATCTTCATACCCATGAAGCCTTCTAGCTTTTGGAGCTTCCAGAGAATATCCCCAGCATTCTGGCCCATAAGGCCATGTTGATCATCTTGTGGTTTTTGGGCCCTTTGGGTCAAAGGGTGTGTAGGTGTGGTAGGCCTCACAGAGTCATGCTAGGAACATTCTTGGACTCTCATCTGTTCTCTGGAGCATCTCCCCAGCCTTGGCAATATTGGTCACTTTCTGGCCTCCATGTTGCATTCCTTACAACAGGGATCCCCTGACATTATATCTGTCCCTGTGCATAGCTGAGATCATAACTACCCGTTTCCTCAAGGAGTTTAGCTGTGCAGTCAACCCTCAGTTGCCCAAGTTCACTCCAGGGGGTGATCTAAAACAGCTGGGGAGTAATGCCAGTCAAATCATCCCGTGGAGAGGGTGCTTGGCATGCCCGGGAGGGGCCAACTGAACACAGGAATCTGAGCAGCCATGGGTTGCCTTCATCTCAGGGATCCCAGTGACTAGATGAGGGCCTGCTATGGCAAGCAGAAACACTGAAAGAACACCCAGGATTTGGAAAGAGTGAACAGCTTTCTTTTACACCAGTGGTTCTGGCTGAGAACTGTCCCACAGCAAAGCCAGGCACCCAGTGCCTAGAGGTGAGCGCTTTTATATGGCGCATAAGCAGGATGTATAAAGGCGAGACAGAACAGCCTGGCAGTCCTCTCACTACCTAGCAGGGTGAGATCATCAGTTACAAGGCTAGATTAATGATCGTGGAGCTTGGTACAATCAGACATCCTGAATTCTTGGTTGCATGCTCATGGATACAGAGGTGAAGAAAGTAATTACAGAGCCATCAAGCAGTAACAGAGCTAGGCAATTTCAAAAGAACAATGTTTTACAAAGAACAGTTTCTGTTGTATAGTTTTTCTCTTTCAGGACAACCATGGGAGATGTCCAGGGTTAGGGGATGAAGATTCACATGACAAGAAACACCAAGTGTTATAGGCTGACCAACTCAAGCCCCAACCTACAACCAGAGTCCGGGATCAGTCTTAACTGTGGACCTGATAGCACAGAATTGGCACCCCAGCCTATTCTTACTGCGGACTTGCTGGAATTATTCAGTATGCTGCCCTGATGCTACTGCAGATTTGCAGCACAGATCTGGACTCTGTCTGCCTCCTTCATCTCCCGCTGACAGTGGAGACATGCCCTGAATTTGACACTACTACAGAACTAGTATCCTAGAAGATAAGTACAGGCTTGAAATCACTGAGACATCTATGTTTTTCTTTACTTTTGTGTGTTCGTTTGTTTTTCTTGTTTTTTTTTTTATGAGTGTGAACATGGTATAGTTTTTGTTTTGTTTAGTTTTTTCTTTTCTCTTGTTCTCCTCACCAGTTTTCTAAAGTTTGAGCATTCTTCTGTCTTTCAGCCTTGCTTGTAATCTTTCTCTTCTTTTATTTTTCCATTTTTTCTTCTTGTTCCTCTTAAATTTTCTTTCTTGAAGGTAAAACCACTCTATTGAGGGGATAGCTACTGTATATAATTTTCTGATTTGTTTTAGATTTAATTATATAACTATAAATCTTGTGCCTATGCTTAAAGATGGCAAATTAATAGTTACAATGGTTTGTCATTTTCTACATTGTGTGTGATGCTAAGGTTATTCCAGACTGTGTTACTTGAGCCAAGGTGAAATAGTTGTGATCAGGTATTCTTCCTGGTATACCAATATTGAGATTGTCTGAGTGTCATAATGAAAATGGTCTCCATCTTTGGTGAGATTGCAATTGCCAGAGAAAAGTATAATTTTATACATGACTCTTGGCATTCTTGCTCTTCCTAGGAATATTTAGTGGATGAAATAACTTTTGTTTTGATAAAATTGTTTTGCAAATAGAGTTAGTCTAAAACAGCTGTTAAAATGATGAATAATCCTATTGCATGAGATGTGACATACAAACTGGTCATCCCGGTAGAAATTTTTTTATCATGAGAGGAAAACTTTTATTTCTGCACGTGAGTTGTTCTTTTGAAATAACAAGAACACAAATGTACACACACACACACACACACACAGATACACACACACACACACACACACACACACACACACATACAAACATATAGGTTTTGGAAATAAGAATTTTCAAGATGCATAATTCCTAAATGTCTGGGAAAAGTATCTTGAAGTAAGTAGGTATCTTTGGTTTCATACTGTTTTAGAATTATAATTTCAGTATGCAATTCTTTGGACCTTTATTATTTCAATTCTACATGTTTTCGAGGTCAGTGATAAAGGTAATAAAGTATAGAATCAATTGTAGTGATGATAATAATCAAATTTTGTGATTTCAGTGAGCCACAAGAGCTCTTAATTTCAAGTTTGAACACATTGCTTTGTCAACTAAAAGCAGAGCCTGCATGAGTCATGTATGTAATCTAGTACCATTCTACACAATTAAGATTTGTTTGCTCAAATAATTTTATTTTATTAAATCTTTTTTGTTTGTTGCCAGCATGAGGTGAAATGGAAAGTTTGAAATAATCTTGAATAGTTGGCAGGCAAACCAGATAATTAGGATAGAACCATGTGTAGCACCATATTCTTAGAATTTCTAGAAGACAAAGTATCTGCAGCTGTGAGTAATTTTTAATATTCAAGGCATGGATGAAATTTTTCTTTTTTAACCCAAATTGTCTCTCTTGGCCCTTTCCAAAAAGCTCTACATAATAATCTCCATTTTGCCTTGTTCTTTACAGGCTTCGATAAAAGCTGGTCTGCTAAGAAACCAAATAGTTTAAAGCTTGTGTTTTTGTAAAATAAAGCCAAAGTATTTAAGGTTTTAAATTATCTACTTACTATGTATATCTCTTGATAAATAGTTTAATAATAGAAGAATTAAATTTCTGGGTATTTTTGAAATTGAGATTTGAAAATAATTTCTCTAGCCCAAGGAAGGAGGCAGAGGTAATAGTTGAGTATATCCAGTTTGGTCTTGATCACTCTAAACATACAAATTTTAAAGAAAGGTTTAATGTTTTCTTTGGAAAATCTACCTGGTATACTTCCCTGGAGATCTCTATCATTTAACAGAAAACAAAATAAAGAAAACAACACAAAAATTTACAGTGTATAGAAAAAGACACCAATTGTTATCAGTCTGGCAAAGGGAGTTTAGCTGGAAAGTGGTAAGTGGAAAAGGACCATTTCATATCAGAAAGTTTTCATTCTTGGGCCATGAATCATGAAAAGTGAAACATACACGAAAAGTCACAAAGTAAAAAATTGAATCAAGACCAGTCTGCACTCAAAAATACAGAGTGAGCTAAAAATCTCTTTCAAAAGATATTTTGATTATTTTCCAAATAAATTTGGATTTAATATATTTTAATTCCTGGAAACAATCTCTTTAGAATTAGAATAAATGTGGATAAGATAAAGAAATTTTATTGATTTTCTCACTTAAGTTTTAAACTTTGTCATTGTTGGCAGAGTTAGAAGGTGTATGCAGCTGTAAATAATTTGAATTCCAAAAGTCATAGACTGCAGGGCGAGTGAAATACTAGTAACACTGCAGCGGAGCCAGGGAAAAAGAGAAGGTTAATTTGGTATGTCCTGCAGAGCCGAAGAAGTTACTTTGTTTCATATGTGGTTAAGGGAAGATAAATATCATCCATAAGAAAGGTAGTTGAAGAATACCTTTAAAATTCCTTCAAAATACCATTAAAGGGTTTTCAACCATTTGATATTTTTATACAATGTACCTACCAAAATCTGTACAATTTTAAGAACTAAAACGCTTTGCCAAATAGCACCTACGATAAATTTAGCATAATTGTAAACTAAGGCTGAAATATGATTTTAGCATCTGTGGTCAACCTAGTATTGTTTTGTAAAACAGAATGCATTTTCCCTTTAATGAATGTGATATTTTTCAATAAGTACTTGAAGTGCAAAACACATTTTATGTGGACTGTGTTTAAATGCAAGGGATTATTTTTCAGAGGTAGGAATTGAACCCAGGCCCTCACACATGATAGGCAAATGGTTCACTTCTGTGCTAAGTTTATCCCCAACTCAATGGTGGAAATTTTGAGAGCTATATAAAATTGTTAAATTTTTCAAGATAATTATTTGAGATATCAGAATGTTTGTTAGTATTAAAATAGTTGAATAAAAAAACCACTAAAATAGCCTATCTAATTTTCATATAAACACACTTTATTGTGACTCAGTATGTCCTTTCTGTATCAGTCAGTATTATCTAGAGAAGCAGACATAATGCAAGACATACAAATATATATGAATTCATAAGATTGCCTTACAAAGGCCACCCATAGAGTCAGATGGGGAACAGTGTAGAGGGTCTGTCTGTCCACTGTACCCTGAAGGCTGTAGTAGAATGCTCGGAGCTCAGTGCAGTGTTTCATGCCAGTCCATTTCAGGAGGCCCATTGGTCAGTGAGGGAAGGCTGAGGAGACTAAACTGGAAGTGGAAGAGTCTGCATTAGATGCCGGGAGGTGATGTTCAAGGTGAAGGCAAAGACTGAAGCTCCTCCAAAGTAACAGAAGCAGCTCCATCCATTTCCCCTTTACAGCATCTAGGCGATGAGCCACCCTAGAGCTGGTCTTCCATCCCAGGGTGTGGAGTTGCTGAGCCAATTTAGTTGAGCTTCTCTTATTCAAGTTGACATAATCAATGAACCATCACACCTTCAAATATTCATTTCTTCCCTTCGTCAATAAAACCGATAATAACACCACTGCTATTCTAGTTAAACACTGTATTTATTAATTCAGTCACAAAATTTTGCCCCAAATTGAAATTTTTCTTTTGCTTAAGAGAATATAGTTTCTAAAGATTGCTTTTTTCTTTAAATGTTAGCTGTGATTTGTTAGAATGTCAAATATAAGTGATTTTAATTAAGTTTGACATAATAGGAAAGATTAAAAATAATAAAGTTCAAAATATTAAATGATTAACATCCTCCAGTAGGCATCCTTGAGATTATTATGCTTATTGATACTTAAATTCTCTTTTTAATTCAAGTAACTTTGGGAAATTGTATTCAGAGATGATATTTTGGGTAATATGTGTTGTCTTTGCTAATGAGTTCATCATTATTCTTGGTCCTTTCATTAACCAAGCTAGCATATATACACATTTTTCTCTATATTCTCTCTCTCCACATGTGTGCATGTATTTATGTAGTTGTATATTTATAATTATATGTTTATATAAAATACACAACAGATTTTCTTTGATGCCTGCATTTAAAGTCAGATTATATCTTTTTTCTTCCTGTTGCACATCCTCATTCTAGGAGATGCTAGGAATGACAGTATACTTATGGTTTATTCACTTATTTCAGTGTTATAAATATATTAAGTATATGATATATATATACACCTATTCATGTGTTGATATTTATTTATTAAGTAGACAAGTATACAGTTATTTTATTCTCTTCTCTGAATTTCTTGTAAGCTGAATGATAAATCCAGAAGCTTGATCTGACATAGGTTTCATATTTACTTACTGTTTGGGAAGAATGCTATGCGGGAAGGATTGGGTGCTTCCAGCAGTAGATTTTACACTGATTGTTGGTGCCCATGCTGAAGTTACAGCTATTTGGATTCCAGTCTTATGTGAGCGTCCATGCGATCCGAGTCCCACTTTAACAAGGTGCCTTTTGCTCTTCTCTCCTGTGTCTTACGTCATTCTCAGAATGGTGGATCAATTCTGAGGCAACTGCCCTCTCAACGAAAGCATACTTTAGTATTTTTTTCTAACTTTCATGTCATGTGAGAGTTAATAGTTCTTATGTTATTTTATAGTTCAGTAAAATATCTTTTCTTTATTAGCTACTAAAAGCTTTTTCTTAAGATCTTAGGGTAGTCTTTAGACCACTATCCTGTCTGAAAAAGAGCATTACTTTGTGATATATAAAATTTTAAATTGGACATAAATGATAAAATATCCAAATAAAGTACTCAATGCTATATTCCTCAGATAAAGTAGCTTAAAGTGTAACTCTAAGAGTTTATTGCCTGGAAACAAACAAACACACAGACAAACACTAAGAATGGTTTTCCAAATACAATATATCCAAAGCGGTCACTACAAATGTTTGATTCTCAAGAGGCAAAATGAAAAAATCATATTTAACAGCATATTATAATGAGATAAGTGAAAATTGTTCTTTGATATTTCAAAGGAAGATTTTTATTATTAAGGTATCACTTGTTGACAAGTTAGATGTGGTAGATTAGAAATTAGCTTAGAAATGATAGGATTTGTGTGAGGGTGTTAATTAAAACACATCCATAAATTTACATGTGAAGTAGCATTTTCATATAAGAAACGAGAAACCTTCTAGCCCCTTCTAAATAAAAATAGACTAAAAACTTCTTATGAAAATTTTGTGTCCTTGTATATCCTGAAGACAGCAGACTTTTCTTTCTTCATGTTTCTGTCTTCAAATATTTCCTTTAATTAGTGGTAACAGTACAGGTTGCTCGCTCTCTACTTTCCAGCATTTCCTACAACTTGTCATTTTCTTTTTATCAGCTAACTTTCTCTGTTTGAGTTCATATTTGCTGTCCAACTTTTTGTAGCAATCTCATTACTAGGAATGCACTTTTAATCTATTGATACTTTTTCTAATCTAAAATTGAGCAGCTGCCACCAACTGATATGAGAAATGTCAAATTTTAGTGCTATATTCTCCCAGACACTGCTGATTGAGGGCTCATTGGGATTTTGGCTATGAGGAAAAATTAAGAAAAATCTGATAAACAAACAAATAAACAAAGACCAAATTATAGTAATGTGAGAAACCTCCTTGAGAGGCGCTCAATTTTTTGTTGAACATAATCCAAGTCCCTGATGCATAGCCAATAGGGTAAATTATCTGCTTATAAAAAGTGTTTATTGATAACCAAGTTCTTATTCAGCTAATATCCTTGGAGCTGGGGATAAAAAGCTACATGGAACATGAGAAATTATCTCTAGAAATTCAGAAAATTGGGGAAACATAACTGTGAAAGAAGAGACGTGACTTCTGGTCAAAACGATTTTAGGCACACTAAAATGATGAGAAAGGAGAAACCCCAAAGAAATATCAAAAGAAATTGAAGATAATTCTAAGAAAGGTAGCTGAGTACATGAAAGATGAGCCCTTTCATACCCAACTCATCCTAAATGTGGTAGAAGTTGATCTGACTTTTTAATATGCTCTTGTTTAGTCCCACCCATATACATTCAGAGCACTGGACTGCCATCCTCAGAAGCTGTCCTATGCGTTTGCCAAATCTCCCTAAATATTTTGCCTTCAGACCTCAGCACTTCATGAAACAAAGAAAATGCCGAAGAATTACGCTGGCAGTGTAGTGGGAAATGTGGACACATGTAGTGTTCATCAGAAAAGAATTCAAAGGGACTGCACCATACAAAATGAAGCAGCAGTGTGCCCTGGATATTATGTCTTTTCCACAAAGTATTCAGTTGGATTTCTTAAAGAAATTGAAGAACGTGAAGAAAATAGTAAATATTTATATTTTAATAGCTTATCTTTCCTAATTTATATTTTTATAGAACTTCAATAGTGTACATCCCATATTGAAATAATAATACAAATAAATATATTTTGTACATGAACATATTAACACATTGTGGATTCATGTTGAAAATCGATTTGATGGTGATATAACAAGTAATGTTTGAAAACTCGAAGAAGTAAAATATCATGCAATGAGAGAAGCAAAATATAGTAAAAAAAGAGCATTCTCAGGATTAAATGACATTCTTTACAGTCTTACTATTTATCATAAGACGCTCTGATAGCTTATGCAATTTTTACCTCACAAACAATTGCCTTTTTAAAAAACTAAACAATTATACTGAGATTTAACTCACATGCGATTCAATAATTTAATTAAAATGTACAACATAATGGTTTTCAGTATACTCACAGAGTTCTGCACACATCATAATCTATTTTTTATTTTAAAGGGAATTAAAAAACAAAAATGATACAGAATTTCAAAAAAGATGATATGAAATTAACAATGCTTATTACATTGCATATTGTTATCTTCAAAGTATTTGCTCAGATTACCAGATATAGGCATGGAAGATTGAACAAACAATATAAACACTAGCTATTCCTTTCAATGAACTAATACAAATTAACAGTGCAATTACCTTAGCTATTATATATATAATAATGGGAATGTATATAATATATACAATAGCAACACACACACACACACACATATATATATTCCTTCCTTTTCCCTTCCCCTCATCCCAGTTCTTTTTTTGAGAAGTTTCTGTCCCTTTTTGTATGTTTTGGATCTTAGTTACTCTTTCAGGTTCTTACAATAGGGAGACAATACAAGGTTTATACATGTGAGCCTGATTTATTTTAATTATGAATATGGTCTTTAGTTGCTTCCATTTATCTTTAAAAGCCCTGAGTTTATTTTTCTTTGTAGCTGAGTAATACTCCATTATATAAATATACCATGTCTTTTTTATCCATTCCTTTGTGGATGGACATTTGGGTTGTTTCTAATATTTAGCTATTACAAGTTGTGCTACCATAAACATGGGTGCACATACATCATTGTGGTCTGATGTTTTTAATTCTTCTGAGAAAATACTCAGAAGGGGAATAGCTGGGTTGAATGCAGCCTCTAATCCCAGTTTTTTGATGAATCTCCACACTGATTTCCAGAGTGGTTGTACCAGTCACACTCCCACCAACAGTGAAGAGGGGTTCTTTTCTCTTACTGCCCTACCAGCATGTTATTGGTTGATTTTGTTAAAGATAATCATACTTTCGGGGGTGAGAAGAAATCTCAGTTTTATTTTCATTTGCATTTCTCAGATGACCAATGATGTTGAACATTTTTTCATATATTTATTTGCATTTGTATTTCTTCATTTGAGAAGTGTGTATTCATCTCAGATGCCCATTTTTGGATTGGGTCTTTGAATTTAGAGCAGTTTTAATCAACCAAGGTGACAGAAAATTTAGAAACAACTCTTTTCTCATTAGTAGTCATTTTTTCATTTCATTCCACATCAACTGTAGGCAAGTAGCTTTTTTTTTCTGTCTTTGTATAATTTCCTATTCTGGACACATCATATAATTTCATATAAGTGAAAACTTAAAACATAAATTGTCTTTTTTGACTGGTCTATTTTGCTTATGTTTTTCAATATCTTTGATTATGTAGCGTGTACAATCACTTAATTTTTACTGTTGAATAATATTTCATTGTATGGCTATGTCACAGTTTGTTCATTTACTCAGTGGTTGATGGACATTAGATTGTTCACATTTTTAGCATTTGGGAATAAAGTTGCTATAAACACCACTGTGCAAGTATTTATGTGAATACAGGTTTTTATAAAATGTCAATAAATATCTGTTTTGTACTTTGAAGAACTGCCAGATCGTTTTCCAAAAGTGCTATATTCCATTTTATGTTCCTACCTGTTACATGAAATTTAATTTCTTCCACATCGACAACACATTGTTATGTATTCTTGGTTACAGCCACTGTCATATGTGTAGTTTCATATTTTTGCTTCCACTTACATTGCCTCACCACAAATGATGTTACATATCTTGCCACGTGCATATTAGCTATATGTACATTTTTATTGATGTGTTCCGATGGTTGTAAAACCTGTCAGAATTCAAGAGTCCAAGTTTTTGTGTGTTTCTGAGTTCCTTACTCAATATTTAGCTGATGTTCCTTAGATCAGAAACTGTTTACATGCAGTTAAAATGGACAGTCTTGCCATAGATGTGCTACGTTTTCCATTATCTCTCATATCGTGATTTGAAGAGACCTGTACCAGTGTCAGACAAAGACCAAACAGTCTAGACCAGGTGATCAAGAGAAGGGTGGTCATTGTGAGACATACTAAGACACCAGGGGCCCTGCAAAAGGAGAAGGAAAACTTACTACCACATTAGTAAATTTTATCTAAAAAGGATAGAGCATTCAAGTTAGTATATTTTGGAACCAATAAGTTTTGAAAAGTATAGTTTATCTTTCTAGGTATTATCTATAGTAATTAATCCTGAAAGTTCACAAAACACCTTATTTATTTGAGTCATCGTAGAAAGAATGGACGATAGTCTCCTTTGTGCTTATTTATGTTTCTCATATATGTAACATTAAACTGTACAATGTATATAATGTTACCTTGTGATAAAAGCATATTTAAATTTACAGAAAATTAATGAAAGCAGAATGAGTGGGTGGACTTAAAGAAATTTGGATGCATAATTTTTCCTCACTGAAGTCAAGATTCTTTATATGTAACATAATGATTCATTCTATTAGTTGTTTTTCCAAGTGATCCATGGAGCTAGAGTGTCTATGAATGCCCTACAAGGCCACTGTTGTAGAGATTTAAAGTGTGGAGAGTTTCCAAGTTGGGCAGGCATCCAAGCTTTTAGTGGGAAAAGTTTCAATTTTGACATAATTCACTTCTATGTAATATGCATCACTTTAATTCTTAAAGAAAACACTAAAAAAAAACCCCAAAGTACTCCATTCCTTTCAAAACATTGTGAAATATATTTTATTCTAAAGATAAAGATAGGTTCATTTTGACCCTATGCTGTCAAAACAGTAAAATGTGATTATTACTGTGTTATTTTGAAATGGACTAGAATTTTTCTGAGTTTTTCCAGTGCACTGATTTGGAGAAGAAATAGAGGGGAAAAAGTATCAAGTTATAAGCATTTTAAAATTTTTTATGGTAATATGAGTTGTTGATTCCTGTATATTGATTAAAGTAATAATGTACAGTAACTAAAAGTTTTTAAAAAGTAACATACTATACATAGAATAATAGTCATTAAAGTATTTTTGAAGGTTTCTAAAATCAACATGTAAAAGATTGTAAATTCTGAAACTATCTTTATTATAGCTATGCACATAAACAATTTCTATAATTTAACCAGGAAATTAAATATTCTCTGATTTCAAATAATATAAATATAATTTACATTAAAAGACATAATTGTAGTTCTGAGTTATACCATGCTGGCAAATATATTCTACATTCTACTGCCAAATACAACCACAACTGAACTAATAATATTTATAGGCTGAATTTATCACATTTTTGTTTTTTTCTTTTAGGATTTGGATGAAATTGCACAATATTCAGTTTATCATCAGAATATTACTATCTATGAATTTGGTACATTTAAAATTCATGAAGAAAAAAATATATATATTTTTAGGAATACCTTTAAATAAAGATCACCTTTTAAAAATATATGATCTCTGATTCTTTTTTTTCTTCTCTCCCACAGGTTTCTGAAGTGAGTAGAAGATATAGGTAGGTAAAGGGAGATTTGTAATGGAAGTATTAATGCATTTATTTAATTAGCCAATGCTGCCCTATATTTCACCTATTTAATCTTAGTAATGTTTTGTCCTTGTATTCCCCTCTCATGGTTCAGAGATGCCATTTTAATTTCCAGTAGTTACAAATAAAAGACATTTTATTCAATCAGTATCAGTGTCTTGGTTACTATTCTCTTGTTGCTGAGACAAAATACCCAATACCCAAAATGAAGGAAGGATAAGTTTATTTAGCTTATATTTTGTGGAGGTTTCAGTCTATACTTGGCTGGTTCAGAGTCAGAGTGGCACATAGCAGAGGGCAAACGTTCATGGCAGCAGAACACAGCAAAAACAACAAGAGCAAAAGCGAGGAATTGCTGCAAGCAGCCTCTTTCCCTCCCTCACATTGTAAGCAGGCTGCCCCCACCCAGGGGCGTGTAGCTCTCACTCAGTCTCCATGCCCTCCTCTTGCACAGGCTCAGTATGAATACAAAGTAAGCACCCTGGCTTCCTGCTCAGTCACATAGTTAACTTCCTAAATTTCTCAAATTAGCACAACAAACAACTTCTCAGAAGGGTAACTGCATGTCCTTTCTATGCCAAGACGCAGAACTGTTGAGTCACTCAGCCAAACCTCTAGACTCCCCAAGTTGACACAATGTATCAACCATAACAATCAGTTAACTGGCATAAAATAAAATACTAAAGGAAATTTATTCCTTTTAAGTGTTTAAAATAAAATCAATACTATACACATATTTACGATAGTAGTACTATATAATTCATGACTTTCATAATGTAGTTAAAATGCCCATCATTGTATCCAAAATATAGGGACACATTTATTACTGGCATGATTAATTAGTCTGTAAATCCCAAAGTTCAGCTGTCTGTGAGACTTACCATTTTTATATATAGTTGAAACCACACTATTATTGCTGTTATAGCCATCATTATTATACCTGCAATTTAATGAGTGATTACCCTGTGCTAGACTCTGGATTCTATTTTGCAGACTCTGAGTAATCCTGTGCTGAGCCTTTTACCTTCATTTTCTAGGTGAGGTCATGATGCCCAGTGAAGGTGGCTGCAGTAAGGACATTTACTTCCTCACAAACTTGGACCCTGGAAGGACTTTGTGAGGGAAAAACAAGCTTTGTGTGTCTTGAAAATTTCCCATTGTGGCATAGGGGTTGGGTGCAGGTAAGAAGGTCCTGGATGTCCAGAGTCCGTAAGTAACAAGGATTGTAAATTTGAGTGAATTATTTTATTGTGTTTCACTATTGGTGTGGGTTTCTTCCCTTTACTTTTTAGATCTTGTAGTCTGAAAGTGTGTAGAGCTTTACACAACACTGCCTGACCCTGGTGCCTGCCTCTGGAGAGCTGATCATTACAATTACAAGTAGTTTGCTGAACATTAGACAGTCTCCCAAGCAGATTGTATGTGTGTGAATAGTAAAGGAAGGTTCAAAGATTCGTGGTAGGCAGGCTGCTCAGGAATAATCCTGATGGGTATTAGTTATTCATGATTTTGGTTTACACTGTGCTTGGATTTTGTCCTTGGTGCTCTGGGAAAAATGACCTCTACTTTTGTGGAAACCTTCTCTTTTTTGGATGCTGTATTCTGGCATTTCTTCTGCCTTGATTTCTCTGTCACCAGATCCTGTATGCTTTTGATGTTATAGCTATTACTGTTTAGAAATCTCCAAAAATGTCTTGTCTGAAATAACCACTCTCCTTGATACTAGCATGGTTATTTCAGTTTAAAACTAAGGTTGTGTTTATTTTTTTAAAAAAGGAATAATTTTATGCTGTGGAACATAGGATATGAGGAGAGAAAGATATCTACACAGAATCTATTACATTGAACTGGTTTGCTAGTAACATTTATGAGTGCTTTGAAATACCTTGACTCAAGTTTAAAAATTGACTAAAGAAAGACTAGAGAGTAAAGATTTTGTTTTACTCTTTCTTTAAAGAAAAGTTGTAACAGTACTAATGCTTTATTAAATAATGTTACTGTTGCTTGTCTGTGCATAAGAGGTTTTCTTAGTCCTTAAACTACACTGGTTTGTATCAAATATACTTGAACTTTTCAGGGTTTATTAAAGCACCACAAACTTTATTAATGTCCAGATAAGAATGAATGTTATAAACCATTTAAAACCAAATTGAATATAGTATTTTAGGAATCCCGTATTTTAATAAAAAGCATTGTTTTAAATAAAGAATGTGGCGTGTGATGACAAACTGTTGAATGTTCTAAAATTCATCAAAATAAAGGCACATTGCCATTAATCCCCTTCAGAGTGTCCCCCTCACTTCACACATACTTATCTCATGTGTTTGTCACTTTTTTGTGCACTGATCTAAGTCCACTCTCATTGAATGTTCTTAGGTGTGCTTTCATGGCTATCTTGATGTGCTGAATTGATTCAAAATATCTACCTTTCACGGACTTTGAGGAAGAGCCAGAAATTGTGTGGTACCAGATTTAGTGAATAAGGTGGGTTTTTATTTCACAGAAATTTCCTTAAACATGTTGATTCAATTCGCAAAATTAAGGCTCTCATCACAGTGCAACCCAAGACACCCATGAAGGAGCATTGAGAGCACTGCTTCGGGAAAGGCGTGTGGTTGAAGTGAGGGGAAGTATTCCGAGGGGGATTATGGTGATATGTCTTTAACTGTAATGTATTTGTAAATGCTTAAGCATTCCTCGTGTTTGAGATCATACCTCATTCTTTGCAATTAAGCTATTTATATATGTCTTCATAAAAATAACTAATTGTACATATTTTCCTTTCCCAAATTTTTCTCCATTGAAGTTAAGGATATATATATATATATATATATATATATATATATATATATATTTTAACATAGACAATATGTTGGGATCAATACCAGACCTTGATCTCTTAAGAATTGATTCAAATTTCCTTAAAATCAGATCATTCTAGTGAGCACTACCCTTTTGTTAACTTGAGCTGTTTTGTTCAGAGCTAGGGTGTGTGACTGAAAGAAGATAATCTCATGGCACAGGAAATGTACTTTGGTTTTCTTTCAGAAACTATAGGGAATTTTTTTCTTTTTAGAATTAAAAGAGATATTAGCAAGCACAATGAACTTTACAGAGAGGAAAGAAAATCCATGACATGGAGAAAACTCATCCATACACCTCGGCAAAAAGTGGTTTAATGTTGATTCCAAGAATATTTATTAATATTAGTCAGCAAATTATGCTTTGAGAAAGATTAGTTCTGTTTTGGAAGAGATTGTGTAAGAGTTTTTATTAAATGGTTATAGTTAGAGGGTTCAGAAACAAAATATGTTTTCTAAATCAGCTTAGTAAAATTGACCTTTTTAAGTTTTATTCTCCATTTTAAGTATGTGAAAAGTTTTAACTTTTAATTTAGCTACCTCAGTGCAGTGAGAAACACTTTTCATCCATGCAGTAGACATTGCATTCTGAGAACAAAATTGTTTGTGTGTGAGTGTGTGAGGGTGTGTGTGTGTGTGTATGTGTGTGCGTGCATATGTGTGTGAGAGAGAGACAGAGAAAAAGAGAGAGGACTTCATGTTTTAGAAAGGCAAGCTTTAAAACATCATTTAATTCTGACCATAAATGCTTCTGATTATAAATGCTGGAAAAGTAAAGCTTGAAATATGGAACCATGTTACCAAGGCCTCCAATCCGGCAGCTAGTGAGTAGCAGAGATAAATCATATTTTAAGCTCATCATTCCAGCATTCAATCACTCTAAACAGTGGATCTTGATTGATAGTCACTTTGTCCCTGGGGAGACATTTGGAAATGTCTGGAAACTTTTGTGCTTGTCACAACAGGATGAGCTACTGGTAAGGAGATAAGGGTCGGAGATCCTGCTAAACACTTTCCCATGTACAGAACAGTTCCACATAAAATCCAAATGTCATCATTGCTAAGAGAAACCTTTCTAAAAACTGGAATACATTCTATTAATATTCCTAAAGAAAGAACAGTTAATCATTTACTTCTGTTTTGAGTTTGAGCAGAATTCAACATCTAAATTTTTAATCCCAATTATGAAAAATATATCTGATGATTTTAAAAGAAATGATGTATCTCTGTGTCACTTTCTCGTAATTACATATACCCAAGGAAATTGTCTAAAATGTTTAAAGTCTCACAGAGGTTTTACTGTAAACATAAGTAATGTATCAGTTGTCTTTGTCAGATCCTGTACTGTGCTGTGCTGTGCCAGAACATGACCACAGTCAGGAAGCTATCATTTAGAGGCAGCAAAATCAATGTTATCTTTTGTAGAAGCCATATCCCCCTTTCTTTAATTTTCATGCTTGGGTTGTAAAAGTTTCCTTTAAAACTACTTTGTGGACATTGTAGTTAGGTTGACATAATTACTGTAAAGTAATTATTACTAATGATAGTCATTCGGGTGTTGGGCGCCATTGAAAGTATTTTGTATCCATTATCTCTTAACTCTCACAATTTCTCTATGAAGTTGTAACAACCACTTCATAAGTGAAAGAGCTAAAGGTCAGAGATGTTGCTGTCTGAACACACTCAACCGAGGCTCCGTCTTAGGCCTGTGTGACATCAAGATCGTCCATGTTAGATATTATAGATCAAGTTTACTTTTCAATTATTTTTCCTCCAACTGACTACATAAAAATATAGTTGACATTTTGTTACAACTTATATATTTTCACAGAGGAAACATAATGTGTTTGTAAAGCACATTGGGTATTGAGAGATAAAGATTTCTATTTAAAAATAACAGGAAGAAAATATTATCTCCTGTAATGCTGCAGTAAAATTCACATATTGTGACTTATATTTTCTGACTGATGAAAATAGGTAGCACAACACAGTTTAGTACAAGATGGTGGCTTCCTAGCAGGTTTATCTTGATTAATGAAGGAGCCCTTTGTAACATACTAGCAATGCTCACTGATTTCATGAAAGTATGTTTCTAATCCAGATTTCAAAGTACCTAACACATTGCAATCATAACCAAAATTGCCTTCCTTACAAGAAATGTTCACCTATCAACATAGTTGACAAAATTATTTTAAGACAATTCTAAGACATTGTTTAAGCCATTAAAATTGTAGCAGTAAAAAATAAATTGTAGCAGTGAAATATAAAATGTGCCTGAATTCAAATTAATAAGGTCCATTAAAAATTCTGTGTGTTATTTTGTTAATTTTTAAAAAAATTATCAATAATAGGCATATAGAAATGATATTGGTACTACAAACTAATTCCTTAAATGTATAAAAGTACTGACAAAAGAAAATAAATGTTAGGAGAAATTGTAAAAACACCACACTCTTCTGATGCCTTAAGGATAGATATGTCTTCTTAATTCATTTCCTGTACAATTAGTCTAATCTGATGTACTCTTAATATTTTAAAAATATTAATACTTTTACAAAAGTCACCCATCCATTTATCCATTTATACCTTCATACATTTATGCATTAATTAACACTGTTATTTGCAAAATATTTGAATATAAACATAGTATCTGTTTCATATATTTTTGGGATACACGTGTAACTATGTAAACAAATATAGCTAGCATTAACTCTGGTGGAAATGTCTTGCAAAGAAAGGGTAAGAGCACCAAAGCTACATGAGGGTGACTGCAGGAATTTTTGATTTTCTGTTTTCTTCTGGACCTCCCAGTTAAAGGATAAAGATCTGTAGTACAATCAGTTTTGATGAATGATTCCTGCCCTACTGCTTCTCCATTATGTACTATTAAAACTTTGCATCAGTTCAAAGCTCCAAATCCAGTAAGAAGGCTGAGGGAGAATCCCAGTGATAATGGTTGGAACACATTAAGTTCTCTTCTATTCAATCACCAGCGGCCTGTATGAAACCGTAATGAAAGCCTGTGCTATTCCTAACGTGTGTTGAATCACAGCTACAGGAGCTCGCTGCCATGCAGCGGTGGCGTCCGGAGCTGCAGCTTGCTGGCCTTCCTGGAAGAGGGAAAAAAGAAAGGAGTAAGGAGCAATGGCAATTCTATCACTAAGGTGAAGTTTTCTCCTTCAAATGCTTACTATGCTTTCACTTACGTTTCATTGGCAAAAATGTGCCGTCTCGCCAAGTACATTTGAATCGGTTACACTTTTTTTTTAATTGGCTACATTTTTCCTTTTTAGGAGATAAAGAATGGAAATGATACCACATAGGCAAATACAAGACGCTCTAGGGAGCACCTAGTACATAGAATAAAATTAGAATCCAATAAGAAAGCAACCTCTCTTGTATGTGTTAAAGACTTTTAGGTATCATAAACTTGCCAAAAAATATTAAAAGTCCAAGTCTGAATTTTCCCAAGTTAAGCAATGTTGTTAAATGTAGTCAGATGTCACGGGTCAGTGATATATTAACTTACTGGTAAGATATTTGGGGGAGACAAATATCATGGTGCGTGATTCCAGAAAGACGGGGGGATAAGAACTAGAGTCAAAGAAATGGATTATTTAATCAGGTTCTGGTAAAAAGGTATTTAGTTTGAAGGGCAAAACAAAGATAACAAAAAGGCCTCTATGTTGAGAGACACTGGGAGTCACACGTCATTATTTAAAACTGGGATTAACTTTCATCGGAATATTTCCCACAGTTTAGCAGCGTCGTTGGAAAGCCATTCCACCCCCACCCCAAGAGGCCGGAGAGCTCTCTCAGAAGCCTATGGAGACCGAAGCTCGCAACTTCTGCCAGCAGGAATGTGGTCAGAAGGCTGACATCCAGTGTTTGTATTATGATTTGTACGCTCAGATATTTTATTAAATATGATCTATGTTTGGTGATATAAGACAAATCAAATTAAACAAATGATTTTTCCTCCGCCTGTGAATTGCAGTATAGTTTAATATATATTAAAGAACACTAAATACTTTACTGAACAGTACTGTGATAACTTGTATTTTGCCATCTTTTAGTTTTTTTCTATTATAAATACTGGTTTTAAAGTACTAAGCACATGAGTGGATGAAAGGGTAGGTGTTTTCTTTCTTTTCCACTGAGAGCACATTGATTCAATGGGTTGTCTGGGAAACTTTAGAACAGCATAATGTTTAATACTTAGGGAACATAAACGGTTTTATTTTAGTTAGCTCACTTATAATCCAAAGCGAGTGTTATGGTATTGGCTCTGGTAAAGCATCATAACCAATGGGAATGCTTTCTGAGTTAGTGCAGTGTGTCCTTAATACTGGACTAGTGCTGCTGGCCAGGACCCTGGAGCTGCGCAAAAGGGGAGAGAATGCAGGAAACTGTTGTTTACATGTGTGTGCAACTGAGAAACTAGAGCAACTCGCAAGCCCAGAGGGTAAGAGAGTTTCATAACCTTGTGGCTTTCTGCTTCATTTTTATACTTTCCTGTTGAGTGGAACACGTGTTGTTCTCAGAGCAAAGCAAATGACAGTTGCTTGCAAGCCTCAGAGCAGATCTACCGTTAGCCTGGGAGGCAGGATTGCAAGTCTCTCTTAAAATGGACTTGATTTCTTCCCTTCCTCTTCTTTTTTTCACTCAGGGTGTTATTTACTTTGACATTTTGTCATATATTTTCTGCCTTTAAAAAATTACTGTGCTAAACGAAATGCAGGTAAGAGCTGTAACTCTAAGATTAGACACTAAGAGTACATCTTGATATTGAAGCTTACCTCTAATTCCATACAAATATGAATTAGTCAGTGCATTTAAATTAATGTATATTTTTAGAATAAGAAACTGAAATTACCGTACAAACTCCATGCACTTTCATTTTGAGAGTTTTCATACTGAAATAGTGTCATTATTAACTTTAAACCTACTACAAATATTGAACTTTTAGTTTACCTGCATATTGTGGAGCAGATACAAACGGGATAAAACAAAAAATCTTCTACTTGCTCAAAGGGAAACTGACATCTAATTGTATAGAAATAGGTTATAGAACTAAAGATAAAAATCTTGGGAAACATTTGGTAAGCACTAGTTTATGTTTTCTGCAAAAATAAATGGTCAGGTGAGCAGTAAGCATATAAGTCTAATAGATAAATATGTGCTTATGGAAAATATTCTGAAAACAGAAGTTTTTAATATTGGGCATCAAACTGCATAATAATCTTTCTTCATAGTCTTATTTATATCAAAGCCAGTTTTTCCTGTTTTCTAAAATCACATGAATATGGCTTTGCTAAATTTTGTGGGAATATTACAACTTTTGTGGGAAGTGTCTTCTTGTTTTATTGTCAATAAGTCATCTTCTCATCCATAAATTTACACATCCAACATTAAATATGTTTAAATTCTAACTTTTTCCTATTTTCATGAAAGCATTAAATTGAAAAGGAATCTTGATAAGCTTGTGAGATAATATTTTTATGCTTTGTGTGATTTTGCAAAATAATATTTAAAATATCTGGAAAATATAGAAAAATGATTTATGTGAATTGTTTAGTTTGCAAAACCTTAAAAATACTTCTCCTGTTAAACAAAATTTGACTATATCTCTTTGGCAATATTCATATATTTTCATGGATTCAATAGTTGCCTGATCTCTGGGACATAGTTTTTTGTGTCTCACTGTGGGTGTGGCCAGTAATTTATGTTTCATCTAAGTTTTAGAGCCACAAAGATAGTGTGTATGATTCTTAAGTCTGTGAAGAATGACTTTAGGTTACTTCTACTTGAGAGGTGTAACATCTTTTCTAAAAAGTGGTATTATAGGGTTAACTGAACTTGGCCAAAAGCTTTACATATTCTGCTTATGGTAGGGATATTAGTGCTAGAGGAATTTAAGTGACTTTGAAAGAGTTCAATTTCCTGAGCTCAATATTGGAGCATAAAAGTGCACTTTTGTGAGTAGCAGATACTGTGCTCAGTTAGGGAAAAAATGTGCAACATCTTCAAATTCACACAGCGTAATTTTGTCATTTTTCTATTATGCAACGGGGCAGCTGTAAGTTCCTGAACAGAGAGGGAATGTTTGTCGTTTTTCATCACTCTTACCACTGTCATCATCGTCATTCGCCCACACAGAATAGCAGCATTTCCTGTGTGCAAGATTGTAAAGCGATTGACATGCATATCCACAATTTACATAGGTGTGAATGAAATTAACTTCAGTTACACATTATCTTCATTGTACACACCAAGAAACTTGGCCTTCAGAAAAATTAAGTGATTTACTTGAAGCCACAGATATAGTTTGTTCTATAACCAGAATTCCAAACACTGTCTTTCTGACTCCAGACCCTTTTCCTCTGCTACACTGGTATTTTAGGAATGTAACTCTGATGGAAGTGAAGGAGAATGGATTGAAATGGTCCTTGGAATAATAGGATGCAGAGAGATGGTGGAAACACGGCAATCTGAAGACTAACTCCAATCTGCCATAGTCTAAATGAACCGCACTTCCTTCAGGTGGACTGTTATTTCCTTTGTAATTAGAGAAAAAGAATTGGTAGTGAAAACAGAGAGTGAATTTCACATTTAGATTGGCTGTTTTCAACGTCAGCACATGCTTTTCTCTGTTTTGTTGAGTTTTGCATTCAGAGACGATATCTTTTGACTTCTCAGAGAACACTTTAGAACTATTCCTTTTTTGAATTATTAGTCACAAAAGAAATACTTGAATGAACGGCAGGACAGCGAGTACAGATTGGGAATGATGTGAGTGTGCTATAAGCTGACGAAGTGACGAGGAAGGGCTGTAATTGCAGTAGTGATTCCAGTGAGTAGCTTACAGGGGTGTAAGATGCAGCACGCGAATTGGAAGTTTGGCTATAACAACATGGAAGTCCCTCAATTTAAACAGGTTGTAGTGGTATCCACGAGACTGATCCATGCGGTAGACCGCTGTCTTCAGATTACTTCTCTTTTCTAAGTGAAACAGAAAATAAACCCAAAATGTTATCAACAGAGATGACAAAGGAAGATATAAGTTTGAGGATAAAAACAGATGGTGCTTAGTAAGTAAGTTGGGACTAAAGAATTAGTTTTCTAGTTCTCAGGTGTCGTCTCACCTGGAGGCACATTTGTTAGTAATGGAGTACAGAATACGGAGGGCGAAGGGAATATGAAGTAAATGAGGAATTACAAAGAGGCAAACAGAATGAGTTAGAGGAACTCCAAGTTGGCTCAAAGAGGAGAGTAAGGGAGACAATACCAAGTGGTAATGTATGGTGTTTCTCATCAATATGGGAAGAAATACTAGTATGTGAAGGCACTTAAGTTTTGTCCTGGAAAACATACAACCTCTTTGCCGCTTTACCAGTTAAATAGCAGTTGGTTTCACTGGCTACATTTAGTCACTCATTCCCATGCCAAGATTATTATCTTGTCTAGAATCTTAGTCACTTTCCTTCCCTTTGTTTATACCATATTTTGATTGGTCCTAATAACTGTATTGGAGAATAATCTTTAGGCAGGGGTAAGTTCAAGATAGAAGTTTTTATATTTAACAAATTGTAAGGCCACAATTTTTCTAAGTGTTTATTCATTTGCCAAAAATGAAATAAAACTATATTTAACAATAATGCTCAGGAAATATAAATTGATAATATTATTCTTTTGCTTTGATTTATAATACAGCCAATAATCTAACAATTATATATGTTTTTAAGTTCAACCATCTTTACAAATAGCTGTACAAACAGCTTTAGACACATTTTAGTAAGAATTGTCAGTCAGTGCTTAGATGAGAATACTGAGCAAACATATCCAGCTTTTCGAGTGTTGTCTGTTTTGCTGTGATGTGAGTAATACGATGTCACCTCTTCTTCATGTGATCATACAGCAGAAAATAAAAATGTCCTGCTCACTCCATTTAAATGGCAGCTGGAGCTGCTTTAGTGTTTCCATTATCAGTGGGATGCATTTTTAAAACATGGATTTGTGAATAATGTCTCAAGTGATCATCTTAATTAGAACCACATACCAGAAACTTCTATAAGATAGCACAGAAATGCTGCCAAAACACACAGAGCATGCTGTAAAAAATCACATATTTTTTATGTCTGTAAAACTCTCCATGAAAAAGAAATTTTTATGCTCTACAGCTGTATTGTCTCACAGAAACATACTTTTAGCATCATTTGCAATTTAAAGTAGCTTCCCTAAAAGTTAAAAATAAATACATGAAATTATTGCCACTTATTTAACCCAATATGTCAAAATATTATCATTTCAGAATGCAAAAATATAAAATTCTTAGTGAGATAATTTATAATTCTATTTTCCATAACCAGTCTACTTCATATTTATAGAAAATCTCAAATTTTGATTACCATCATTTCCAGTGGTTGTACATCTGGCAGGTGGCTACCATGCTGGATGGCACTGTAGGTGATGGGGAAAAATATTGGATGAACAGTTAGAAAATATTCTCATGGCAACCACAGATCAGCATAAGGCATTATATTTATCTTCTTGTTGTAAATGAATACTTATAAATTTGAATGGCCTTGTTAAAGATAAGACTTTATCACAAGTAAACCAGTGTTCCCTGAGTTTTGCTATTCAGTTCTGATGTCATATTTTTGCATCTGTACTATTTTGATACTGACAAGTATATAAAATATAGCAGCTGCTGAAATAACCAGTGCCAGCATGCTATCCACCTGCTACAATTAAAAAAAAGTCTTATAATTTGGAAACTCAAGTGTGAAAACAGGTAATGATGAAAGGGATGAAATGTGATTCTGTGGATATGTACAATTTTTAGTCTTTATCTTTTTATAAATTAAGTGAAGTATATAAATCTTAGAAAGCATGAGATATTTAAAATTAAAACATAAAAAGAGAAAGTTTATTTAGAAAATTATAAAATTGTGGGATTAGTAGGATTCAATGGGAAAAAATTGAAGAAAATACACATAGACTGGGAGGCTAAATAACAAAAACAAATTTTTCAGAAGCAGGAGTTTAATCCCATCTTTAACTCGGTAGCTCTCCTTGCATGTATGTTTTCTAGTTCAGAGTCTGGAAAGCCAAGTCTGAGAAATATGAATATTGGCCATTTACTGCCTGTTATTTTTACGTTTTTAAGTCCAATTCCTTTAGTTTTCATTTTACTAAGGAAATAAACAATCATGTTAAAATAAAACAAATGAAAACTGATTGCACAGGAACTAGCAATTATGTAAGGAATTCTTCCTTACGGTTAAATAGATTTTAGTGTCATTTTTTTACTGTGTTAAAGATCAGAACCAGAAATATCAACATTTTAAAATATGACTGAGAAAATGGAGATTTCTACGTTTAAATAACTAATTCATTCCGTTAAAATTAAGAAAGTTTGGGCAGGAATTAGGCAAAAGTTTCACTAGTATCTATAGCAACTAATATTCAAAAAAATCTAACATTTATGTCATATTAAGACTTCAAGTCTTTTCTTCAAAATTACAAAAATCTTATAATCTTTGTGCTTTTGAAAATGACATATCTGAAATCTGATTATGTGTTTCTCTTAGTTAAAATTGAAAAGTATTGGAACAAATTGTGGTTGATAATATTTTCATGTGAAAAGAATGCATAGAAATCTAGTGATGCAATAATTCTAATAACAATGACTGACAAAGAAGTCACCATTTTGTGTAAATATCTCCATGTTATTGGGGTCTCTTGTGAAAATTTATGGTAATTTATGCAATCAGTGGTGTAGCTACAGTTGGGGGGCAGGATCTCGAGGAGGCATCTGCCTTGGGGAGCACTTTTTTGAGGGTCGGGATTTAAATAGGTGAATATATTCAGATGCGGAGGTGGGTTGCAAATTAAAGGACTTCCCAGGGCTGCTCAAACTCTAGCTATGCCATGCCACTCATGTATATATCATTTCTACTTTTGTTACATAAGAATGTTCAGTTGTAAATAACTCAATTTTTCTCTCTTTGCTATATCTTCTTGCTTTAGCTTTAATGAATATTAAAATATTTCTTAATAGGAGAAAATAGGTGGTTTAATACCACTTTAATACAATATAAACTTGTAAATGAACGTTTTTATGTGTAAAGCTCATTTTTCCTGTAACTTTTATATTTTTTCATTCAAGTTACAAAAGGTTCAGTCATTTTTCTGAAACTTACCCTACTCTATTCAGAAGTATGTAACCTTGTGATTTCAAAATATATTAATCACATATTTTATGAATAAACATAATTATGAAACGGGAAATTCCATATTCATCAATAATTATGTTTTCTCAATCACTTCTGCAGTTATATTAAGAAAGGTATATAATTCAAACATCAAATGTGAGCTGCAGTAGTTGGAGTATGCAAGGACTTAACCATGCTTTTGGAGTCCCATATTTTGAACATACCAACACAAGTGGGTGAACAGAGGCAGCTGGGTTTCCTGTCTAAATAAAATACTGTGAGAACTTTCAGAAAGTTCAGTTCACTCTCTGCCTCAAATTCCTTCATTTTCCACAGAGGAAGAAGTTCTGAATGTACAAATAATTATATTTGAGAGACTACTCTGGGATTTTAGATAAACTCCAAAAGTAGGATTAGTTTAAGTTTGTATTACTATTAATACAATTTGATTAGATTGAAATTTCCACTACATTCAAAATAGCTTGTTTTGATTAATTCATAATATAATATTGATTCACTTAAAATATTTACTTCTAGATAATTTGTTAGAGTAATCTTTGAGAAACCAGTTTTAATGTTTTCTGAATATCAGTAAATCAGAATTCCCAAGTAATCAAAATACAAACTCCATGACTGTGGGTATTTAAATTCAGCTACTCTCAGTACATATACAGCCCTCAGAATGTGACTAGACATAGTAGAAGTTCAATCAAGATTTGCTGTTGAATTCATACATGCGGGGTTTACAAACTGAGAAATTACCCTTTTCATCTTATAGAGAGCCCTTCCCAGTCTGCATTATGGCCCAGGAAGTATATATTTGTAATCCCATGAAAAGTTATTGGAATCCTAGTGAGTTAGTTCCAGTCTACCACTTCCAGTCCAACCCATGGGAAGAATAAAGACACTAAGGCATATATTTGTAGTTACGGAGACCTAAGAGGTCCTAAGTCCAGGCATGATGATGATTATTGGGAACAAAGGCCTCGACCTAAGGCCGAACTCAGGTTTTCACTTATGAAGAAAGGAGTGGCTTGAGGATGAGTGACAGTGAGAACTCTGGGAAGCAGGTGAGTGCTGTGAGCTGGGCTAGGCAGAGACAAGGACATGCAGGAAGAGTAATCTACACAACACAATTGAGATACTATATCTAATGTTTTGGGGTCCGTGTTTTAGCTCTGATCTGTAATCTTTCAAATCCCAGGAAGTCATAACCTCTATCTGGAGGCTTATCCCAAGCAACAGTATGGAGCATTGGCTCTTCATCCCGCCTGTCCCAGCTCACAGGAGGAACAATGGGAGGGGTGTCTGAGAAAACACACTTGCCAGTCTCTTTTTTTTTTAAGTAAAAGAAAAAAGACATATTAACAAACAGACACAAAGTAGCATAAGAAATAGTACAATCAAAACTGATTTGCAGACAAGCTGACAGGGACTCAACAATGGTTGTTGCTTTACCTATTGATATCTTTGAAGTGTATATTCATGAACACAGATACAGACATGCAAAATTGGTCAAACAAATAATCATCTCAACAACAGAAAAAAAAAAAAAAAGAAACCGGAAAGCATTAACAAAGAGGCACAAAGTAGTACAATAACAGTATGATCAGAATTGAATTATAGACAAAGCAACAGAAGACCAACAATAGTTGCTGCTTTGCATATTGGTATCTTCAAAGTGTATGCTCAGGATAACACATACAGACATACAAGATTGATCAAATAACCCATCATCAACTATTCCTTAGCATTAAGTGACATAATACAATAGTAGAACCATGTTAGCCCTCCTGCACATATGTGTATACATATATACATACATACATTTTTGCCTCTTTCTTTTCTCCTTTCCCTCGTCCCATCTGTTCTTTGCTTTTGAACAGATTTCCTTCATGTCTCTTAGTTTATATTCCCATCCTCAGGTTCTTACACCAGTGACACAATATGTTGCCTGCTCACGTACCACTGATTTATTTCACTTATGAGTATGGACTCCAATTTTGACCATTTGCCTACAAAGTCCCCAAAACTGTCTTTCTTTATAGCTGAATAATATTCCATTATATAAAAATGCCACAGTTTTTTAATCCAGTCTTCTGTGGATGGACACTTGGGTTGCTTCCACAATCTAACAAAGAATGTGAAAGATTTATTCAGTGAAAACTACAGTACTCTGAAAAAGGAGATTGAAGAGGATTTCAATGAATGGAAAAACGTACCCTGCTCATGGCTAGGGAGAACTAACATTGTGAAAATGGCCATACTACCAAAACTGTTGTACAGATTCAAGGCAGTTCCCATTAAACTTCTGTTAGCATACCTCACAGATCTAGAGAAAATATGCCTCAAATTCATCTGGAACCAGAAGAGACCCAGAATAGCAAAAGCAATCCTGGGCAATAAGGACAAGTCAGGGGAATCACAATCCCTGACCTGAAATTATACTACAAAGCTACTGTAATAAAATCAACCTGGTACTGGCTAAAAAACAGACCTGAGGATCAATGGAACAGACTGGAAGATGCAACCATAACGAAAAACCCACTCAGCTACCTAATATTTGACAAAGGGGTCAGCCAAACTCACTGGAAAAAAAGAAGGCCTGATTAATAAATGGTGCTGGAAAAACTGGCTTGCCTCTTGCCGAAGACTGAAAATAGACCCAAGTCTATCACCATGCACCAAACTCAGGTCAAAATGGATCATAGACCTAAACATTAAAACAGAAACTCTAAATCTATTGGAAGAGAAAGTAGGTAAAAATCTTGAAGACATAGGAGTAGACAGAGGGTTCCTGAACAAAAATGAAACTGCAAGGGAAACACTTCAAAGAATCAATAATTGGGACCTCATCCTACTGAAAAGTTTTTGTACATCTAAAGGAATCACCAGCAAAGTAAAAAGAAAACCCACAAATTGGGAAAAAATCCTAGCTGGCTGTCCCTCACACAAAGGTCTTCTATCTAGAACATACAAAGAATTAAAAAAACATGTACCTGTCCAAATTCAAAGACCCAATCCAGAAATGGGCATCTGAGATGAATACACACTTCTCAGATAAAGAAATACAAAGGGCAAATAAATATACGAGAAAATGTTCCACATCCTTAGTCATTCGAGAAATGCAAATGAAAACAACATCGAGATTTCATCTCACCCCAGTAAGAATGGCCAGTATGAAAAAATCATCCAATAACAGATGCTGGCGAGGCTGTGGAGAAATAGGGACTCTATTACACTACTGGTGGGAATGCAGACTGGTGCAACCACTGTGGAGAGCAGTTTGGAGATTTCTCAGCAAGCTAGGTCTAGAGGTTCCATTCAAACCAGCTATTCCCCTTCTGGGTATTTTCCCAGAAGATCTGAAAACATCATATCACTCGGATATATGTGCACCCATGTTTATAGCAGCGCAATTTGTAATAACACTTGCCAGTCTTAAAAGGCTACCATCAGCACCTCATCTGGACTTAACACTCATTGCTTAAAGCCAGCTAAAGGGAAAAGGCAAAGTCTTAGCCAGCTCTGAACATACCAATACCTGGAAATAGGGTGAGGTCCAGCGAAAATGGAGACAATTGCTCCTCTTTCAGGAAGAGTCACCCAGGTGGTTCTCCCTGTGATCTCTATTCTACTTCACTAGGGAGCAAATATGAGTAGAAATTACTATGTGTGTATGTTTAATAAAATAGTCATCAGACTACATTATTTTGCATACATTTGTGTTTTACCTTTATTTTGCGTTAATTTCTCACATGTTGCTGAAATGGTTTTAAAACTGAACTGGATGACAATACAAGTAAAGACAGAGGAAAATAAGTGTGGGGACTGTGCAAACATGTATCAAAGGTAAAAAATGCACAGAAAAGGATCAAGGAATGGGTGGAGGGGGGAAAGAAGGATGGGAAAGGGGATGAAGATGTCCTACATACGTGTACCAAATCTGCACAAGCAATGTAAGGATTTTCTACTACACTCAGGTACTAATGAACTAAACTACTAAAATGTCCTAAGACTATAACAGTGGATTTTACTGTTTTGTGTTTTTAACATTGCATGATCTAGTTTTTTTTTTTTAAATTTTATTTTTAAGACAAAAGAACCCAGAATAACACAGAAACAATACAGAAAATACCAAGGTATAGAGAAGATAGTAGGGAATTGGCACTGGATGCTGTATAACATAGTTATCTTTCTATTTGTTTTAACAAAATCAATAGAGAATATATAAACTACAGAGGAGACAATAGGGAACCGTCACTGGATGCTGCATTACATACTGTTGTCTTTGCATTTGTTAACACAAAAACAATAAAGGAAATACCAGATTACAGAGAAAATAGTAAGGGGTTACCACTGGATGTTGTATTACATAATGTAATCTTAGTCTTTATTACTCAGTTATATAGATGATGGCTCGTTCAATTAATCAATTTTCTCCACTTCACCACCATTGTTCTACCACCCTGTTGGTGATTTTCCCACTGGTAAAAACTGCAGTTTGGGTTTATTTATTCCCTCATACTCTTACTTTGTGCGAAGACTTGGCTGCTTCTAAATATGCTGTATATTATGTGTGTGTACACAAACTACTATGGCAGGAAGTGGAGAAGCACCCTTTGGCAAGCCCTCACAGCTGTCAAGTGTCCATTCAGGTAGGTGGGTTACATAGTGAACCGCCAGACTGTCAGTGTGACCGTGTCTATAGGTTCAGGTGACTCTTTAGGGCCTTTCTGGGGGCCAGACAAAGTGCCTGGCACACCCCAGTGGCCAGGCAGAGTGCCTGGCACGCCCCCGGGGCCGGGCAGTGTTCTGGGGGCAGGGTGTAGGCCCGGCACACCCCAGGGACCGAGTGGAGCTCTGGGGGGTGGGGCGTAGCACTCCCCAAAGTCCAAGCGGAGCTCTGGGCACAGGGTGGAGCACCTGGCACGCCCTGCGGGCCAAGTAGAGCTCCAGGGGCAGGGCAGAGTGCCTGGGACGCCTTGGGTGCAGGGTGGAGCTCCTGGCATGCCCTGGGGTCTGGGCAGAGCACCCAGCATGCCCCAGGGGGCCAAGTGGAGCTCCAGGGGCAGGGTGGAGCACCTGGCATGCCCCGGGGGGCTGGGTGAAGTGCCTAGCATGCTCTGGGGCCCAAATGGAGCTCCTGGAACACCCTGTGGTCTGGGCGGAGCTCCTGGCACATCCAGGGGGCAGAGTGGAGCTCTGGGGGTGGCATGGAGAGCCTGGCACACCCTGGGGGCTGGGTGAAGTACCTGGCACACCCTGGGGCTGGGTGGAGCTCCTAACACTCCCCAGGGGCTGGACAGAGTGCCTGGCACACCCTGGGGTCCAACTTCAGCTCTGCGGATGGGGTAGAGCACCTGGCACACCCCAGGGGCTGGGTGAGGCACCTGGTAAGCCCCAGGGGCCAAGTGGCGCTCCAGGGGAGGGATGGAGTGCCTGGCACACCCTGGGGGACGATTTTAGCCCCTGGCATGCCCTGGGGGCCAGGCAGAGCACCTGGCACACCTTGGGGGCCGGGCAGTGTGCCTGGCATGCCCCAGGAGCTGAGTAGAGCTCCAAGGGTGGGATGGAGTGCCTGACACACCCCAGGGGCCAGCTGGAGCTCTGGACATGCCCCAGGGCTGGGAGCTCTCCCTGGCCAATCCAAGCCTGCAGGGTCACCCCCATGGACTCCCGGACTCTGTCCCATTGTTGCTCTGTGGGAGGCTCAGTCTAGGTCCTCAGGACTCTTAGGCAACCCCAAGGGAGGCTCCTCCCCCCTCAGCCCTCCGAGGTCCCTACCAAAGTGCCTGGTATCCCCTCATAGGCCAATAGTGTCTTTGGAGACTAACCCCTCTCAGCTAGAGAGGCGTGTCTACATCTTAGTTCCATGTCTTCGCCTCATCCCACCACTCAATCCTGTTGGGCATTGGGTACACTTATGATGCTGGGCAAAAGCGGTGTGAGGTCTCCACCTGTGCTCACCATGGTAGATCATGGTGTGTACTAAGTTTAGTTATTAGTTCTTGGAAAGAATTGGAGGATTTTCTTGGGTCTGCTGTGTGGAGTATGTTGTTGTCTCTCAGGCTCCAGCACTACTGCTTTTCATGTAGTTTGATGCTATGGGTTCATACATTTTTCATATATGGAAGCAGTGTGGAGTCTCTCTTGGTGCTCATGTTAGTAGTTTAGGGTGAGTCCTGAAGCTTGTTGACTCAGCCCATTGTTGTCAGGATCACATAGTGCCTACTCGGGCCACCAGGACTCAAGGTGTTCAGAGAGGGAGTTCAGGGTGGGAGCTGAATCCCAGCAACTCAGCTCATGCTTCCTGCTTGGTGTTGGAGTGAGAAGGGCATGGGGCTGTGTAGCCCACCTTCATCTGCAGCTCACTCTTTCTGATGTGCTCCAGCTCCCTTTTGCTTTTTGACTGGATCCCTTGGAATTACTGTGGTCCTGAGGTCGCTTTCATTGCTTTCTGCTACTCTTTGCTGGTATTTGCTCTCACAGTGGAGGGGTCTGAAGCCATATCCTCAGGACAGGCATAGAGCTGGGTGTGGTGGGCTGCTCACTGGTTGCCTTGACTCCAGCCTGCCTCAGGGCACTGATTAGAGAGATTTGTGCAGAGTGGGGATTCTGCTTCACTGGCCTTTGTAAACTCCTATCCTCATACTGGATTCGACCATTCATTCTAACCGCCGCTGTTTCCTTTCGGGGCTGAGCTTTCCCCTCTCCCGTTCTGGACCAGCTCTCAGGATTTTGCTCACCTCTGGCCACGGCAATGGCCAGTGTGGTGATAATGGAGAACCAGGACACCCACAGCGCCTTCTTTCTGTAGTTCTGGGCTTCGTGAGGCTTCAGCCTGGTGCCGCTTTCTAGCAAGCCTCGGTCCTCCATCCCATTGCTGAACTGGCTGGTCTCACTGATCCGCAGCCACCGCTCCTCCTCTGGTTCGTGCTCCGGAGAGCTCAGAGGGCCAGTGCTGGGGTTCGTGGCTGAGGGAGCACGCCCCCTGTGGTGGCAGGACCACGGTGCCCCGGGGAGCTGCAGTGCTCATTGACTGAGGCCGGCTGCATGGCGCCGGGCTCCAGATCCCAGCAGCAGTGGTGAGCGCAGCACAGATGAGTCCGAAGTGGGAGGCGCCACGGAGCCACTGGGCAGAGGGATGCACTCAGGGACTGAGCAGAGGGCGACGAGAGGGCAGCCACAGCAGGCGAGGTGTGTAGGGCGGGTCGGGGCAGACCGGTCTGAGTATGGCATGGCTGGAGCGACAGGTGGAGGAGGCTGGGCCCACGCTGTCTACTCAGGAATTTGCTTACCTCTGGCCCATTTGGAATGTTTTTGTGAACAAGGGCCTCTGAGGGTGATGCTGTGAGTACTGGAATGAGGGAGCAGGCTTGGGGTTTGTGTGGAGCGGTGGCTCCTTCCTTTTCCGCCTTCTTTTCCTCTGAGTGCGCCATGGCGGTCTGCCGAGCTTTTTCTCCTGGAGAGGTCTTGTTTGCTCTTTATGAGGGTTTCTATTTCCCTTTCAGATCTTTCTTGGGTCTGGGGCACCAGGGCACCCATTTCTCTCCTTCTTGTCTTTCTTCTATTGCTGTATTTCAGTGTCTCATTGGCAATCCTCCAGAGGGATCTTTCTGTGCTGCTTAACCAGTCACCATCTTACCGGAGGTCTGCATGATCTAGTTCATGTAATAATTTTTCAGTCAAAATTTGAACCCAGAAGATTTGCAAAGGGCATTAATCTCTTAGGATTGTATAGAAATATATGTATGTGATACTGCCTTAAGAAAACACAAAAACCAATGGATAAAACTTTGGGAAAAAGTAGATTATATGTGTTTTATAAAATGTATTTTCAGGTAGATTTGCTTCTTACTTTTCTTAAAATCAACACAGTTATTTCTGAAAACTCAGTGAACAACTTTTATAATGTGGGCAAACATTTGCTTTGCCATAAGAGAGGCAGTGGTTCAGAAGAAGCTATCCAGATGATTTCTATCTCATTAAAGTGAAAATAGAATAGGAAACCAACATGACTCATTTTTGTAATTCTACAACAGTGTTAGAAAAAAATTGGATGGGAATTTCCCCCATCTACTTCAACAATCTAAAACATAAAACATTTACCATTAGTGTGTCTTTTTTAGGATCTCTTTTGAATGTTTCCTGATTATAGATGATATATTTTTGGGTATTGTACATTTTGAGATTTTTAGCCAAACTCTTTTCAAAAAGTAATTTTTAATTTGGAAAGCTATATATACACTATATAAAGCCTCCATGGAACTTTCAGGAAGTGTCTGTGATAACTGACTGCAAACTTTATGAAAGGAAGCAATTTATGTGGGCAGAAGTGGCTGTAAGGAATGCGCTTGGGAAAGGTTGGGGGAGAAGGAGAGCTGAGAGGCTCTCAGGGAAGTGGAGGCCTGGGGAGACAGCAGGCGTAGCAGATGCTGACCTGCAGGATGATGAACTGTGGGCAGCAAGCTGGCTCGGCATCTGGCAGAAGAAACTGAGAGGTGAAGTCTGGGCTAGAAGAGAGTGTTAAACTGAGTTAGGATTTAATGCGCTGAGCATGTTCACTGAAATGAGACAATGACTCAGTCACAGAATGTGGTCACCTTTTCAATTGTGCTAAAAATACAAAGTTCAACTAACACTGAATGAGATTAAATTGTACAGGGAATGCATATGCTCACAGTTTTGAAAGTTCATTTTTACCAACAAGTGCTTTACCTTCTACTGCTGAACACTTCTATTGTTGAAGCATAGGAGACTGCAAGAGCTTTAAGTCATGACAGCATTTGCAGAGAGGAAGAACAGTTTTTCAAGTTTCCCTTGGGAAGGGTCATTATTATAATGGGAAAATATATTTGAACAATTTTATTTTAAAATAAACTTGCCATCTATGTATGTTAGTATATCAAATTCTTTATTTGCTTTAGCAAAAGTGTCAAATTTTTAAAAGTTGATTTGTGAGAAAATCTTCTTTCTAACCAAAATATTTATTTTAAGAACTTGTCTTTCATATCTTCTGATCATAATCACTCAGAAATTGTGACTTTGTATAGTTACCGGGTTGTGTAGTTATAAATCAGCAGAAACAACTAGTTTAAATAAGAGAAGAGTACTTAAATAACATAGTAGAGAATTTGAATAAGCTCTCTATAAATTAGCATCAATAAATTCTTGAAAGAATAAATGTATGTAGCTTTTGCTCAGCTCAAATAATAAAATCTTGTTAACATTCTAGAAGTCTCTTCACATCTTATTCCTGTCATTACCAATCTATTATTGGGTAAACAATATTCTATTATCAGTCATGAGTAATTAATTGTGAATTGTCTTCAAATTATAGTAAATGAGAATGTGCAAAATATATTATTTTCTTGCAACTTTTAAAACCTAGCACTTTGTGAAAGTCATCCATATAATGTAAGCAATCATCATTTTTACATGATATTCCATCTCATGACTATGGCAAAGTGTATGTATCCATTTTCAGTTCATAAACAGTGGGTACCTTCAACCTTGAGCTATTAGGAATTATAAGTATATTCCAGGTGCTTGTTGACTGTGAATATTATTTTTCAGAAATACATTTTCAAGATTATAGCTATTATATAAAAATCATGTTAACTTCCTTCACATTTGTGACTTTATGTGTCTGGAGTTGATAATGCATGATGAATACCTTCTCCCTTGTATTGGTTGCATTTTTATTCTGTTGACAATATTTTTTCATAAACAGAAATACTTAACTTAAACACACTTCAATTTATAAATATTTTACTTTGTGGTTAACGTTTTGGATCCTATGTAGAAATCCATTTACTGTAATTTTTCTTAACTAATGTGGTTTGTTTCTAGGAGGTTTATTGTTTTGCATTGCACTTCTAGGTCAGCGCTTTCCAGCTGATCATTTTTACATGTGCTATAGTGGTTCTACAAGGAATTCTACAAGGGATGATCACTGTAAACAGTGAATATTTACATTTTATAAATGTATTACAGTAAAATGTACATTGATATTAATTATCCTCAAAGTGCTGTCCCTCACTTTGAACATATTTATCTCATCATGTTGCCACCTGGTGGAGCAGTTCTGGAAGCTCTCTTCTGAGAGTGTCTTTACGAGGTGTTATTAAAAGTAAAATGAATGCTGCTGCGGAGCGGCATCCGTGTAAATGCAGACTCAAAAGGCAGACTGTAATGTGTCCCTGTTCACCTCGTGCAGTGGAGATGGCACTTTGTGAATCCTGGCTCTTACTCAGAGTTAAAATGATCACGGAAGGTAAGCATTTTAGTGCATTCAGGACTTCAAGGCAACTATTAAGACACAACTAAAGATAATCATGTGAAAAACATTTCATAGCTTTTTCAGAATGTGGCAAGAAAACTAGGATTATTGTGTTCAAAGTGAGAGGCGGTATATTTGTTTGTGGCATGGTTAATGGTAGTGTGTCTTTTAGTGTAACAATTTTCAAAAAACTTAAGGACTCCCATGTTTTTTGTAACACATGTGGGCATATGGATGAATGATTGAGCTGACGCTTTCTCTTAAAAAGGGGAAAATAAGGCCCCACAGTGAATCAGTGATGTGTATTTGTATTCAGATTTTTCTGGAGATGTATTTGTCTGTTCTTGCACCAATATCCCATTGTCTTAACTACTATAGCTGTACATTGTTTTACGTCTTCTTTTTACTTTATAAAATATTTTCTTGGATTTGTTTTTATTCTTGGCATTTCTAAATGGATAATAACTGTGAGATTTACATGGAGCTGGCGCATTTTCAAGTGCTGAATGCAAATAAATATTAAAAGAGCAAATTATATACAGGGTGAAGCTATCCTTTATGAATTAGAAGGAAATATAGACATATGAAAGAAAAATAAGAGGCCATGTGATTGGCAGGCAGACTTACTCTTAAAAGTTGCCCATAGGAAATTACATAAGTAGAAAGGGAATGAAAAAAGATAACATATTGGCGCATAAGGAAACAAGGAAGAAGAATTGTACAGAAGAAAAACACATAGATTTTATAAATCATATCTGGTAATTGAAATAAGAATGATAAAACCATTATACCCGTAAGTAAATGATATTTGATCAACAGCTGGGTTTTTTTGGTACCAGGAATCAAACTCAGGACCTTGTGCTTGTCAGGTAAGCGCTTGTGCCACTGAGCTATCTCCCCAGCAGAAATTGACGTTTGAGAAAAGAGAAATTGAAGAGAAATGTTTCATACAACAATCTAAGTGGTGAAATGTCAATTCCAGTACATTCTAATGTCTCATTTATATATTTTAATTCCTATAGCAACCCATATGAAAACTGTTCAAAGAGATATATTTAAAAACATCAGGCAAGTGGATTCCAAAAATATTTAAATAATAAGGATCCAAAAAGGACAAACAGAAAATTATAAAAATGAACTCAAGTTCCAACATATCATGACCTTAAATGTAAATGGCTTAAATATACCATTTATTTTATTTTATTTTTTTAAAAAAATAAAAGTACAAAAACATATTAACAAACAGACACCAATTAGCATAAAAATAGTACAGTCACAACTGATCTAAAAGTTAGATACTGGCAGAATGTATGAAAAAAAGCAAAACAAAAACACAAACTATGAAAAAAGTCACCTCCTTCAATGATCAATTACTACTACACTACCGCAAAAAAGTCATGAACAATAAAAGATTGGGAAAAGTCACTAGGCAAATATTAGCTTTTAAAAATCTAAGAAAGGGTATATTAACATTACAGAAGTTCAGTATGGCATTATAGGCAAAGAGGAAAGTGTGATATGGCTAAACGGATTGATATAGCAGAAAGATAAAATGCTCTCTAAATAAGTTAACATGAAGCAACAGAGATTCCAAACACACCTACAAAGCCTTAAAAGACAAATAAAATTTAAAAAATAGGAATTACAACAGTTTTTCCCAGCTGGTAAAACTACTAGATATAAAATTAATGATACTGTGGAAGCCCCAACCAAGAGGACTGCTGTGAGCTCCAGGCCAGCCTTGAGACCTTGTCTCAAAAAATACTGAAACAGTGGAATTGAACAAAACAAAAAGTGAATAGCATTTAATTGTCACACACAAAATATTCTACCCTACAATTGAAGAATATTCTTGTTTTAAAATATCTCATAAGGTCCACCCAGATAGGTCTCATTGCATGCCCAAACCAAACTTCAACAAATTAAAAAAAACTGAAATCATGCAGCATATGTTCTTCTAACATAAAGGAAAAGAACTCAAATCAATAACAAAATATGGCTAAAGAGGTAGGATTTAACCAATGTGCAATCTATTGGTCAATGGGATGTCTCCAAGGATATGAAAATTGTGGAAGTGAATGAAATGAAAATATAACATATCACATAATTAAAAGGCCTTGAAAGCAGTGCTAAAAAAGAAAATTTATGAATTAAACTCATATTGAAATGTGGAAAAGTCTCAGAAAAGTAAACTTCCAATGTCAATTAACTATAAACAAGGGACTCAAATAAAGAAAGAAAAATACTAAAGAGGAGAACTCAATGAAATAAAAAAAGGAGGAAAACAACAGAAAATGGATGAGGACAAACTTGCTTCTTGAACTTCACTTAAGAATGAAGAAGAGTCAGCACTGGTCTTCACAAGAGTTACTTTTACTAGTAATTGAATTACAGCTTCTCAATGCGATAATATAAAAAACTGTAGTTGATTCAGTGATCAAGATATAACTGATTACTATTGCCAAAACAAAAATGAAAATATAGTCAATATAAAGTGCACAGTGGTATAGCTTTGAATCTACACATTCCATGTATGTGTGGGTGATATGCACATAAATATATAATTATTTTTTGTGTGTGAGACAGGGTCTCGCTATGCAGCTCAGGGTGGACCTTGAGCTCACTTTGTAGCCCAGACTGGTCTCAGCTTGCAATGATCCTCCTGCCTCAGCCTTCTGAGTTCTGGGATTATAGTTACCATGCGTGTACCACCACACCCAGCATAAATATATAACTATAATCTGGCGCATTGCCTTACATTCAGTGTGTAGCACAGTACTGACTACATAAAGCTATCCTAGTAGAATGTTCTAATCTGAAACAGAACTTAAGAATTTGAGCATATTTACACTTGATCTAGGCTCTCTTTTATTTCTAAGTTGTTTATTGCAGTATATTATCATATCTTATCATGCATACCTATGAGGTAATATTGCTTTGCAGTATTCAAAATATACATAGTCTTACTACCCTTAATTACTTTCTCCACGATTCTTGTAGTGCACTCAAACTTCACCAATGGTGAACGTTTATTACAACATATATCACTTGAGAGTTTAAGTCTGGGGATGTAGCTCAACAGTACAAGTGCTGCCTGGCAAGTGCAAAGTCCTCAATTTGACTCCCAGTACCAAAATAAATAAATAAATAAATAAATAAATAAATAAATAAATAAACAAAAAAGGAAGAAAGTTTAAGTAAAATGCTTATATTTTAGGTATTAATAATTAAGTATTAATTCCTGAGAATTAATATTTTGTCATTTGCATAGCCATATATAGATATTAATATATATTTATATGTATTTCTAGTGTTTAATAATATGCCTCATATATTAGGGTAATTGTTAACTGTGATATGTCAACTTGACTCAGGAAAAAACTACCTAGAAGATTAGTAAGTTCTAGATGTTTCTGTGAATGATAGTCACGTAGGCCAACAAACTGAGAGAGGAAAACCCATCCTGCGTGTTGGTAACACCAAATAATAGGCTTGAAACTTGAAAAGAATATACAGAACAAACAAAAGAAACTTGTTTTCCCCAGTCCCTTTGGACATTCATCCCCAGTATCTTCCAGACTACTCAGCTGTGCAATGCAAATTCTCTGGCTTTGCCACACAGGCTCACACAGGTATCTGCGGTGAGCTTTAAAGTCTTCAAACTTCAAGTACTACTGTGTTCTCTGGTTCTCCCACACACCAATGGCCATTTTGTTTTCTTTTGCTTCTGATCTGGGAGATGGCCATAGGGACACTCGCACTTCTGATTTTGTAAAGCTACCTAATAAAATCTTTTGTATAATGACACATTTATTTTATATTGATTATGATCCTTTAGAGAACTATAAGATAGGTTTGGCATCAAGAATGGATCTAGAGAAGGATAATTGGAAAGCAGAGTTTCTTTAATTAGTTTAGTAATTTCTTCAGTTGGTGCTATAATTTGGTGGGATATAAAGTTGCAATGGTGTCTCCTGATAATGAAGAGTATGGATAGTACATGGTGTGAACTGTTTAACGCAATACAAACTGAAGACCTATTTGATTATCCTAATTCTCCACATGTGAAATGCAAGGAATTTACTGGCTATATACAATACTTTAAAACATTATTAGAAGAGTAGGAAATCTAATGATGCTGACTTGTTGTTCTTAGCATCTCTGAACAAACTTGTAAAAAAAAGCATGAGCTCTAGATGTGCACAAACAATGTAAAAGCTTCTAAGTGTGAAGACAGATTAATGAAGGAAAATAAAGCTCAAATGCCCAGCTCCATAAAAAAGCTGAACTATCTATCTTCCTGACTGTATATTACAAAACTAGTAAAGACTTGCATTCCGTTTGATGGTACAAGTATTTTAATATAATAAAAGGGGCGCTTAACTTAGAATTAAAAATTTCATCTGTCTTTGGAATAGACAAATTCCCTGTGTAACTTTTCAAATAGTTTGCTACAAAGACCTCAATTGTGTTTTCTTTCATTCTTTACCCTGAAAGTTAGACATAGTGTCATCTAAAGAAAATTCCACCCATATTCAATGTGCGAGGCATCGTTCCTGTTTGTCCAAGGACTCTCTGAACCACTTCTTTCAGTGATCTTTTGAGAATAGACTGAGTCACAAATTAAAACAGTTTGGAATTCAATATAGGTTAATAATTTATAAATTTTGAGCTCCCCTAAGAAATCTTTCTAAATCTAATTATCATCAATTAATTTTTGGATTGAAGCCTACTTGATGGCATTGAAAGACATGGAGGATCATTTTTGATAATGTTAAGGCAGAGTTGATATATTTCTATTATTCTTAAATTATCAAAAACTTTGCAGGAAAATGTTAATTTTTAGTAAATCATTTAAATTTATTATTTATTATTTAATGAGTGAATTGTCAATGAATTATTTCATCAACATATTTTCATTTACTTGATGAGAATTGGCAAATTATTTCTAATTGTCAAGCATTTAAAAATGGGCTTTGCTTTTTTCTTTGATAATATAACCTGTGCTTGGTAAACATAGGATATTCTCGAAAATAAAATTTACCTTAAAGATAATTATGCTATTTTAAAGGCTATTGTGTTGGTTTAGGGTTATTTTTTGCAAGGGAGAACAATATTATATAGGACACATATTTTATATGATTATTTATAATAATCACCCAAGGAATGATATACAAGAGAGTGCAGGAAATCTGTCCACACACTAATACCAAGGAATCCAGCTGAGGGCCTGGATCCCACAGAAATGTCCTGTATGAGTCCAGCTGAGGACCTAGAGCTCATAACAACGCCTCCCACAAATCCAGCTGGAGGCCCATAACTCACAACAGTGTCTTATGCAGGCCTGTTTCACGGATCTGCTCTGTGAAGGTCCAAAATTCAGTGGTGGAATCTAGTAAGTCTGTGCTAGTGCGATGAAGGATCTGTGCTAGCAGGCTGAGGGATCTGCACTGGAGGCAGGAAGTGATGCTCAGAAGAACCAGAGCTTCCCGAAAAGTTACACAGCCATCCTTAGCAATCGCCCGAGGTCCTGAGCTCCTTCAACGATCAAGATAGCCAAGTTCCCATCAGGGAAGCCAATGTTGCAAGCTTCTTCAGGAGAGTGGCAGGGCACCATCTTCCCCCCCAGAGCCAGGATGCATGCTCAAAGTGAGGACCAGAGCTCCCCCAAGGTGGACTGAAGCTATTCTCAGTGCCAACAAGGTCCTGAGCTCCTCAGAGGATGAAAACAGCTGAGTTCATCAGGAAAGCCAGCATGACCAGCTCCTCCAAAACAACCAACAGCTCCTTACAGCTTCTATCCGCTCCCAACAGCCTCCTTCTCCTTCTCCAGTTCTGCCTCTTATGCTGCTGGCAACAATCCCCGGGGGGCTGCCCACACCCAGCACCGCGCTCACTCAGTTTAGCTGTTGGCTATAAGTTCACCACTAGTTATCAATCCACTATAGCTATTATTTAATTTATAGTCTGTAGTGCAACGAAAATTTAGTAATAACTTGATAGTCTACCCACTTGTTACATATTTTGGGGATGTCAGATTGCTAAGCATTTGGCATTAACCCTGGAAACAATAATGAAATACAGAAAGTAATATCCAGAAATACTGAAGTAACTAATTTTCCCTAAATTTTTTGCTTTCTCAAAGTTGTAGTGAATTTGACCAGGAGGAATTATCTTTTTCATAAATTTTTGACATGAATAAATAAGCATAAATTTTCCTCTATATGCTGAAATAATGGTAATATATACAAGCTAGTTCAAATAGTGTGCATATATATATTATAGATGCAGGCATTCAAATATATTTGTACCTGTGATATATAATTTTTACTGTGTCTGGGGAAAACATTTTAATTCCTCAATTTCTTTCCTTTGAAAATCAATTTATCCCCATTACTGCAAAAAAAAAAAAAAGAAAAGAAAAGCAATTTAATGTAACACTTATGGAGTAAATATGAACTCCAAAAGAATGCCTTGTTCTGAGGCCAAGAATGTAAGACTAGGGAATGGAATGTGATGTGTTAGTACTTTCTTCTTTTCCAATGCACCTGACTTTCTTATAAGCAATACAGAAAGTAGCATTTTCTGCCAAGTTCTGTAGATTTACCAGGTGTTTGATGAGTAAAAATTAAATTCTTCCCCTCAGTCTTTAGTTTAAGAATGAATGAGATTTTGCCCTTTGTGTGCCAGTTGTGTCAGTTTAGAGTTAGGGTTGAATGTCTGCTAAAGAAATAAATTGGTACAGCATCAATAACTCTGAAGTTTGAAGGAAGTGGATTAATTCATGTTGTTCCCACTGACCATGTGTCTGGTTCTGGTCCAAGTACCCATAATTTTCTAAGAGAAGTACATAACCATCATAGAAAATAAGTACATATGCCTACTAAAATAAATGCACTATACAAATGTGAAGGGTTATATCTTTGGGTTGATCCTTTAAAGTCTGTTGCTTACATTTTGTCCCCTTAAATTAAGCCTTAAGTGCTTCTTAAAATTACAATACTCCAAAAATTCTGCTTTCACTGTTCCAAAAATACCCTTGAACTGTTCCTTTCCACAGTGAGCCTGGAAGGATGGCTCTGGCAAAGGATGGTAGGAGAAAAAGAGCTGTTCTGCTACTAACAAAGTGGTCACCCAAGAAAATACTATCAACATTAATGAGTATATTGCCAGAGTGGACTTCAGGAAGTATGTCCTTCTGTGTCTGAAAGTAATCTGGAAATGTCATGAGGGGAACTGGGAGTCCAGAAGTGTATAGTGATAACAACCTCAACAAAGTGGTCTGGGCCAAGAAATAATAAATACATATATTATTTCATATCCATGTGCAGTTGACCAGAATAAGTAAGGAGGATGAAGATTCACCAACAAGCTCTTTCCTTTGGTAAACTATGCTTCACTGCGATTTTCAAAACTACATACAAGGTGAATGTGCACTAACTGAATAAAGTTGTAGAAATGCAACAAACAAGAAGAAACAAAATAAAAACTATTCTGGACAGGAACACACTGAGTTCTTAGAAAACCTGGGTGGGTTGATATAATCACAAAGGACCTTACAAGGATTTTCAGAAAGGAGAGATTTCATGCCGTAGGCATGAAGGTTGCAGGAAGGAGCCACTCTCCAATGTATGGATGAAGACTTGGGAATCTGGAAAAGGGAAGACAACAAGACGCTCTCCCGTAGTTTGTCTAGGAGGAACACTAACCTGGGGCCCTAGTTTACATTTAGGATGTCCAAAATTCTGAAATAACTATTGTGCGATTTTAAGACATCAACTTTATGGGGAGTTTGTTATAATAGCAACAGGGAAATGAATACAGAATGATAGTGTATTAGTCAGTGCTTACTAGAGAAACAGATTCAGTACAGATTCTCAAATATATACGAATTTACAAGATTGCTTACAGTGGCCACCCACAGAGTCAGGTGTGGAAAACTCCAAAGGGGCTGTCTGCATGCTGGACATCAAAGGATCCAGTGAGAAGCTTGGAATTCACAGTGGTGTCCCAGGAGAGTCCATGTGAGCAGAACGAAGGGTCTGACACGCAAGGCTGCAGGGTCTGCACTGGAAGGCAGGAGATGACATCTGCAATCAAGGTAAAGGCTGGAGATAGCCCAAGGAAAGAAGTGAGGCACCTTTCTTCATTCCCCCTTTTATTCCACTCAGATGGTAGTCTTCTGATTGGTGCCACGCATGTCCAGGGTGGGTCTTCCGTCTTTAGTAAATCCCTTCAGCCACCAGAACTATACTGATCCAATTTAGTTGGACAGGTTTTACTACAGTTGACACTGTCAGTTAACTATCATAGTTAGGCAGGATCACATTCCAGCCCAGCCACACTGAACATCTCTCCGTCCTCTATTAGTAGACAAAAATCAGTGGGAAAAACATTATTATTGCATTCTGAACACTCCACATACTTTCCATTATTAGGACCTTTGTTTATGTGGCCACATCATCTTTCCATTCCCTTTTGATGTGTTGAAATTCTCCTTATCCATGAAGCTTTTTGACACTTCCTTTGTAATAAATTGAAATAATTTTCACTTTCCCATTACTCCCACCCTATGAAAACTAAATCTGTATTTAGTATTTAGTATGTAGTAAAAGATATTCTCTTGCACTGTAGATTTGTAAAAGCATACCATTTATAGTATTGTGGTTAGACAGGCTTTATTTAAATCTTTCCTAATCATATTTTATCTGTCAAGCTTGAATAAGATCCTTAAGCCTTAACTTTTTCATATATTCAATGTGATAACAAAATTTATCTCAAAATATTTTGTAAATATTAACATGAATAATGATTTATACCAAATAATGTGTTATTAACAATGTGTTAAGATTCTTTAATAAATCATAGCTTATTAATAAGTGTTTACATTATGTATAGAACTCCTTCAATTGTTTTATAAGCATTAATTTATCAATTTGATAAATGCAGACGAGCTCATAAGACACTTGATTCAATTCTGAAGTTATAGCAATTGCACTGTTAAAATATTAGACAAGATCTTTGTTCTCACAATTTAGTAGGAAGACAGCAATAAAATTAAGCCATTTTACAACCAGGATATGGTAAAGTACTAGCAAAGGTTACTAAGAAGAGTAAGAGACAGTTAGGGAAGTCATTTGGGAGAGAAAAACAAGCTCCAGAATTGAAGTCAGGAAGGGAAGGGGGTGCCATTTTTGTAGGAGTGGCACTGTGGTTAGAAGTTCATTTTTTCTAAATGTAACAAAGAATCATTAATAAGTTTTAATTAGGCATTTTAATCTCTTTTAAATGTTTTTTACATTATAAAAACAGCTTTACTGAGATATCATGGAAATACACAACTATGTATAATTATGGCATGCAGTGTGATGTTTTAATCCTATATGAGGGAAGACATTTAGAAAATATTACCATACATAAGTCAAAGGCCTAAGGATATGAATTTTGTAGTCAGTGATCAAGACGTTCTGAGAGTGCTTATCTCATTACTCTCCCCTTTCTAAGGATGAATAGTATCAGAAAAAGAGGAGGCCAAGAAGGAGAAAGCAAAGCAATAATCAGGAGGAAAGTGTGCTAAAAAGGAGAACAAAAGGCCAGTATATTTAAAGAAAGAAAGGATTTTCACCTGTTTTGAACATTGCTGTGATCCAGTCAGCATGGATAAAAATGAAGCGAACACTTGATTTGGCAATATTGAAGGCATTCATCAGTGTGGCAAGTAGCATTTCCAAGGAATGGAGTGTCTGGCTCTCCAATTGAAGTGGACTGATGAGAGAAGGAGATGCGAGCAAGCGAAATCACTAGAAATAACCAGCACATTAGATAAACTGGTTCTTTTATCATGGGGGCAGAGAAATGGAACAATAATGGATGGAGAAATTGGAATGATGCAGTCAGTTGATACACTGAAAAAATGACCTTTATAGCCATAGTGGAAAAGGAAAACCCATATGACATAATTGAAACAACTGTATTTCAGACCTATTAATCTTAAACCTTTATTTGATATGCAAAGTTTTCACATGGGTTAATTAAGTCAGGAAGGTCACAGTGATACAGCAATGAAAAATTTAAACTCATATTTATGTGATTTGAAAGTTCAGTATTTTTTATTATGTCACTTTGAGAAGGCCGTATAGTAACCCTTTGAAGATGTTCACATCATAATCTCTGGAAACTGGAAAACATTACCTTAATGGGTGAAAGACATTTGCAGTGTATGTAAACCAAACATAGTTTGGTGTGTGGACTATCTTGGCTTATCACTGTGGGCAAAGGTGACCACACCAACCTTAGAAAACACGAGGATCTGCTAGGAGATAGGAGGACTGGAGTGAGGTGAGAGCAAGCTCATGAACCAGGAGAGGCTGGTAACCTCTGTAAGGAGAGGACAGTGCAGGGACGAATTCTCCCATAAGAGTGAAGAAAAACTAGCCTTTTCTATGTGTGATTTTTAGCCCCATAAGATTTATTTCGGACTTCTGACCTTCAGAAGTGCAAGATATAAATTTGTATAGCTTTCAGGCATTAAATTTGTGTTAAATTGCTTCAGCAGAAATAAGAACTGGCGATCCGGGGAAGATGGCGACCAGGTGAGCAGCAAGGGAGCGAACCTCCTTAATAAACACCACCAGCTCGAGACAGACTTGGCGAGCGTGAATGCCGGGACCTCGGCTGGGAAGTTTAAACTGGGCGTATTTCTCTGAGATGCCGGGGGAGATGTGGTAGGGCGGACCAGGCTGCCGGGGCGAGACGTGGGAAAGCCCC
>PVLD010015391.1:0-48711 GCA_004027595.1 Dinomys branickii | reverse complement strand
TAATGGAATATTATTCAGCTATAAAGAAAGACAATTTTGGGAACTTTGTAGGCAAGTGGACAAAACTGGAGTCCATACTCATAAGTGAAATAAATCAGCGATACATGTGCAGGCAACATATTATATCACTGGTGTAAGAACCCGAGGGTGGGAATATAAACTAAGAGTCATGAAGGAAATCTGTTCAAAAACAGAGAACGGATGGGACGAAGGAAAGGAGAAAAGAAAAAGACAAAAATGTATGTATGTATATAGGAATATATATGAATATACATATGTGCAGGAGTGCTAACATGGTTCTACTATTGTACTATATCACTTAATGCTAAGCAATAATCAATGACAGGATATTAGATTAATAGTGTATATCTGTATGTGTTATCCTGAACACACACTTCGAAGATACAATATGTAATGCAGCAACAAGCGGTGTTTTTTTTTTTTTTTTGATGTTGTTGCTGTTGTTGATGTATGCCTGTTTTGTTTCTTTGGATTTTTAGTTTTTGTGTTTTTTTTTTCTGTTGTTGAGAGGATTAACTGTCTGACTAAATTTGCATGTCTGTATATGGGTCCATAGGTCTACAATTAGAAGATATCAATGGATAAAGCATTAACCACAGTTGAGACCATATCACCTTGTCTATAGATTAGTTGTGATTGTACTATTTTCTATGATAATTGGTGTCTGTTTGTCAATATGTTTTTGTACTTTTATGTTTCTAAAAAAATAAAAATAAAAAAAAATGCTCCTATTCAAATGAAACATAGGCAGCTCCAGGTGGAAGGGACTGAGAGCTCGTCTGCTCAGGTCCTGGCGGAAGAGGTGCAGCACTGCAGTGGTAGTGCAGTGGGGGCTGTATAGGTGGTGGTAGGAGGTGTGGGTGTGCCCTGCCAGCTGCACAAATATGCCCCACCTGCATGACACAAGGGGAGTCTCCCTCTCTGCCTCGTGCACTTCCCCTTTTCCTTTCGTTTTGTAAGTGCTCATTCAACTCCCTGAGCATTTATTGCTGCCAGAGGAGGATAAGCATTCCACATACTGCACTGCGAGAAGTTTTATTGCCTTTGTGACTCTTCAGTGTTATCCACAGATTTAAGTTTTTATTAGCTTTTTGCATTAGCTACCATCTGCCTCCCAGCTGCACCATTTAGAAGTTTAGAAATTTCATCTTGGTATCCCCAAGGAAAAAGAATTTTGATTCTAATGATGCCTTGGGACCTGGCAGAAGAACTTTGCTCAAGTTCACAATGTGAAGCTCTGATCTGTCCTTGCTCCTGATTTTCCACAAGTGATCCACGTAAACATGTATTTTTTTGTTAACAAGGAAATGCATTGATTATTTTGTTCCTCAGGTTTCTGGTAGTTGGTAGTTACATTTCTGATTAATTAAAGTTTTCAGGGTGGAGATAAAAAACACTTGCTAGAAAAAGCCAGGCGGTGTGGACACTTGTACATCAGGAGTTTTGTTCAAATCTGTCAGGAAGGAAGGCAAAGTGGAAGTAGTGGGGTAAAATTTCACTGAAGTGAATGGCAGCCACCTGGGTGCCCATTTTCAAAGGAAGTGATTCTGTGAAGTGTTAACTTCTTGAATAAGGGCTGGGTTGCTGTCTTTTCTTCTTTTGGTTTTACCAAAGTCTCTTTACTCTAACCTGGCCCAGGCTCCCCCATGTGTGAACAGCAGAGGTCACCTGCAGGTGGTCAGCTTCTATCCAGGTGAGCCCATTCAGGGTAACAACGAATTGCCTGGCTATGGAGAAACCACGAGGAATTTTATGCTAATGGTTATAGATTCCAAGTCAAGGGACATATTTGTCACTGTTAATTTTGCCAGTGACTAATTCCAGAGCAGCTCAGGAAGCTGAGTTAAAGGAGCACCAAAGCGCACAGTCCTATTCCACGGGGACTTGGTGTGCGCATTGCAATAGCATCAGCCTCTAAGCTACATCAGTCCTGTTATCTCAGAAGGAGGACCAGTCAATGAGGAAACAGAGACACCACTCCCTCTAATTAATTCCTATTTTGCTCATTCATATGGAAGTGCTGTTTGTAAACATGATCTGCTTGGTAATTGAGGACCTCACTGCAGTTAAAACACACACACGTGCGGGCACATAGCTTATGTGCTTTGTATTTGCTTGGAGAAAGTCACTGGTATAGAATCATCTTTCTTCCTGAACAGTAAGATTATTTGTGATTTTCAGTTACTTCTCTAATAGATGCATAAAATGAATAAATGTGTTTTTATAAAAGAAGAGTGGTGGCTGATAATTTGTGAGCAGTTGAAGCTCTCCCAGTAGACCCTCACCTTGGCAACCTCCTGCTTGATGGAGCAAGGGCCCTGGAAACGCCCCTCCTGTCAGTCAAGAGCTGAGACCATGTCCCTTTCCACCAAACCCCGCTTGGGCTCGTGCCTCGAAGGACAGCATAGATTTTTACGCCTTTTGAAAGTTGAAAATATGTGAATCATCACCGAGCGGCTTCCCATCTGCAGCAGGAGGGTCTGAATGACTTTGATTATTATTTCCTGATGTGCCTCATCAGATATTCGGCTATTAATGTAACCAACATGAGCTCATCTTGGCTGATTCTACACCAGTGACTGGCACATCATGTCTGAGTCATCCATGGAAACAGATGCAGCCTTTGTAAATTTAGCACCATCAAAGTTCAGGAGTCTTGCATATTATTTTGAGGGTACACTTGACTTCATTATGAACTTTAGAAGCGTAGCTGCATGTCCCACTCACAGAGGTCAACTTTGACCTCCTTAAATGACTATGGAATATGATTTATCCTTAAAAGATTGCTTTTAACCTGGAAATGACAAAATTGATAGTAAAATCACGTTAGCTTGTTTTTAATGTAAAAGAAAAATTTTTTCCTTCTAACTAAAATGTATCTTCCTCGTTCTTGATTATCGCAGGCAGCTGTGAAACAAATCTATCTGTGCACACTTGAAACTAAAGCATATTTTAAAAACTTTGGAGAATTTTTGATGTTCATATTTTGTTCTCTGAGTAACTACTTTGAAGATAACAATGCACAGTGTGTTAGCTATTGTTTTTCTCCTATTATTTTGTTATGAATTTTTTTCCATAAAAATTCTACCATTTCACACATAAAAATCTCCATTGTATGACTATGGGCTGATGTAATTGCAGGATAGTAATGTTTATTGGACAGCATTCATTTCTTTCAAGTGGACATAACTAGAAAGATAACCCTAATGAAAGCTGGAGTTTAGATTAAGGAATGAGCCAGTTTTCACCTGCATTTTTTCCTCCTTGTACCACACCCCTGCAATCCCAGCACTCTGGGAACCTGAGTTGGCAGGCTCAGCAATTGGAGCCCAGCTTGGGCAATGCAGAAGTTTAGTGAGACCCTGTGTCAAAACAAAACCTAAAGAACTCAGTGTGAAGACCCTGTATCGACTCACATCGAAACTCCTAAATAACAGCTTTCTTCATCATCTTTTAACCAGCAGGAAACTAAATTGTGTTGAAAGCTCCAAGCTCATTATCATCCTACGGTCATCACTCGGCAACATCCACATGTTCTTCCTGCTACAAGCCCAAGGTCAGTCCTCCCAGCCTCAGGAGGCCATCATGTTTTCACCCAGTGGGTCCACCCTGACTAGTCTAACCCCGTCCCATGACACTGTTCCCCACTGAGGAACTGTCCAACTAGTCTGGGTCAAGTTGTGACTCATTTCTGGACAATAGGATACATGAAGTCAGAACGTGCGAGCTCAGGCAGAAATCGCCTGTCTGGCTAAAACAACACAGTATGTGGCTCTCTTGTCTCACCTTCTGTCACTGACTGGTGTGCTGCCTAGTGGAACCTGAACCTGAAGTGGAACCAGCAGCTGCTTCGGTATTGTGAAGAGTCAAATATTAGGGAAGAAAGTAGTAAGCTGGGTACACAGGAGTTGTGGTGGTCAGGGTGGGGCATAACTCCACTGGTTTAGAATCTTCCCAAGGGGATCAGTGGAGTACACCTCTGGGCATCTCTGGGTGGTGGGTCATGGAGTCCCTAACTGGGTTTCTGCATAGTTGCTGGCTCCCCCCTCCCTCAGGCGGTGCTCTCCCTGCTCTGCTTCCTGGCCACCTTGAATTAAACAGCTCTTCTTCGCCCTGCCCTTGTCCATGAAGTTTCTGCTGTGGAGCCAGCTGCTCATGAATGGAATCCGCTTAACACATGAGCCAAAATAAAGCTCTCCTCCTTAAGATGTGTGCATTAGGTGTCATGTCCCAGCGCAGGAAAGCCGAGTAATACAGGAGTAAAAGAGAGGGAAAGGGCTGTTTCACATAATGTCATTTATTTGCCGGGAAGCCTATCTCAAAGTGACCACTGCTGCCTATCCCGTTAAGTCAGGAGCCAGCTCCTTCCGATTTTGAAAGAACCTGACTTAGGTTTTTTATTGCTTGCAGCCAAACAGTATGGAAGAAGAAACTCATCAGACATGGCAGTTTAATAATTGCATTATCAAAAGATAATTGCATTATCTTTTGTTTGGATCCAGGGCAACAGGACTGCTGCTCTGGATGTACACCTGGGGAGGAACTCAGGAATCCAACCCCACCCAGCGCCTGCCCTTCCACACGCCTTGTTCCATCCAGACACAGCACCCGTGAAGTCCAAGGACGCAAGAGGCAGGTTGAAAACTGCTGATGCTCTGATGTAACAGGCGCTGTGTGGCTTACCACTCTCCGCACAGATGGCTGTTCCCTACTGAAGCTCCTCAGTTTGAAATAAAAGGTGTCATGTGAGGCTGTTTGGTTTAGAGGCACCTTTGTGCGGATATGTAAGATATCAGCCCAGAAGTTCTTGATGATTCCGGCTCTAGCATGGTTATGAGAAATATTTTATGGGAAAATGTAGCATTAAAAAGACCCATTCCATTAGAACTTAATGGTTGCTTAATTTAGCGGGTAGGGCATTGAATTATGTTATTTAGAAAAATAAGTATTTCCACTATTATACACAAATTAAAGGGCTTGTAGTTGCCGCTTAATGTTAAATCACACAATGATGTTTGTTAAAGACTGTTTCCTGAACAGATTTGGACATGAAAACATGCAGATAGCAGCGCATCCCTAACCACCAATGGATACTTATAAATTTCAATGTGTACTTGTGTAAACTAAGGTTGATTTTGTGAGGGATGAATATTTAATATAAAATAAATACTGACAAGAAAGAAGCACGTGTATAAGTCAAGGTGACGAGACAAGATGAAAAGTGTGGCTGGGGGCTCCCCAAGGAGAAGACGTCTGTCAGGTGGTTTGTGCGCCCTCATGGAACCCCTGCTCCTGTGAAGTTCACACACTCACTCCCTGCAGGCAGACAGCAGGAGCACGCTTCATCCTCTTCCATTTGTACACGTGCATGTGCATGAATATACACCTGCATGATGTAAGTGTGCATACAACTAGAAAATAAATGTGCAAATATATCGCATATGATAATATACAGTGTGTATGTATATAAGAAAAGTGCCTAAAGTATGCATTACTGCTTTGTTTCTGATTTTAGGGGAACAGCATACAGTCCTTTGCACTAAGCGTAGTCTAGCTGTACAATTTTTCATTCATTAATTTGTTTTAAAATTTATAGTTGTGCAAATTAATGGGGTACAATGTGCTACTTTGATACAGAGTCTATATTGTGTAATAACCTCATGTTGGTAACTGGCACATCTATCAGCCAAAAGTCAATTATTTCCATGTGCTGAAATTTTCAAAACCTTTTCTTCTGCTATTTTGAGTATTCACTTCATTGTTGTCAGTTATTATAACCCTAGGGAGTAATGGCACATCAGAATTCAATCACCGTTTCTGATGGCCACTGTGCACCCACTCCACACCTCTACACACCCTTTGCTTCCCCACCCACCAAGCCTGTGGTAACCATCATTCTGCTCTCTGTTTCCATGAGGTTGAGTTTCTTAGATTCCACATTTTGAGATCATACAGTTTGTCTTCATGCGTCTCTCTTGCTTCACTTCACATAAAATCTCCTAGCTTCAGATGACAGGCTTCTGTCCTTTCTGTGGCCAAACAGATTTCACTGTGGATGTCTGCTGCACTTTCTTATTGGGTAGCCACTGAGGTGACTCCACACTGGCTATTGTGAAGAGTGCCCCATAGACATAAGAGTGAGGCTACCAATCCAGCCCTTGGCTTCTCCTCCTGCAGGCACACACCCAGCTGTCAGATGGAGCTAGGATTTGAACTACTTTGTGGATCCTCCATAGAGTTAACCATAGCATTTGTGCTGATGTGCATCTGCAGTGACAACATATGACAATATTCCCCTGTTCACACATCTTCTCCAGGATTCACTGGGCTTTTGTTTGTTTTTGGGTTTTGTGGGATTTTTGGCTTTCTGGTAAAATTCGTTCTGACTGGGCTGAAGTGCTATTGCACTGGAGCCATGATTTACATTTTTCTATGATGAGGATGTTGAGCGCTTTTTGCAACACACATTCCCTGAGCACTACTTAGCATTACCACATACATTTTAATATATTGCATTTCAATTTTGTTCACTTCATAATACTTGGCTTGAGTTCTTCTTTAAAATTGTTTATTTAATTTCCAAACATCTAGGAATTTTTCATAGTTATTGACTTCTAATTTAGTTACCTTTGGCTATGCACTATAATTTATGTTGAGTCCTTTAAAATGTATTAATGCAGCTTAGGACCCAGAATTTGGTTTGTAGTGGCCAATGCTCTGTCAGTACTTGAGAAGAAAACTTATTCTGCTGTTTGGGTGTGGAGTGGTTAATAGATGTTATTTGAGTAAAATTGACTGCATTGCTCAATTTTTCTACATTTGCTTATTTTCATTCAATCATTAAGAGGGGAGCATAAGCCTGTCTTTCTCCATCGCTCTCTCTCCCTCTTTCTTCCTCTTTCCCTCTCTGCCTCCTCTCTCCATTCTGTTCCTGACTTGTACATTCATCCAATTTAGACCAGAGGGACCACTGAGTTTGAATTTCCTTTGGATCGACAAGGGTGAATTCACAAAGATCTCCTATCACAGATCCCAGATTGGCTGGACTCAAATTTCCGACCTGCTGGTTGATCTGTGAGACCCGCCCTGACTGGTGACAGCCTTCCCTGTCCTCACTGTCTCACTGACCATCAGGTACAACGGAAGTGAAGAGTTGCGTTATATACCATTATGTCAATGAATAGTTTTAGGTTAGTATTCTTAATTATGGAAACTAATGAGGAGAATATTTTATACTTATCCAAGCAATAAAATCATTTAATTTGATTTTTACTTATAATATCTGTAATTGCCCCCTTCATGGTTAATCATCCACAGTAGAGAAAAAAATGGTTTTCCACCTTATCACCAAGTTGCAAAAATCTCATTTATTAGTAACTATTTATATTAATAGTAATTACCAAATTAAGTATGCCAGCTCTTAACAGACTATACTAGGCTTTAGTAAGCCTGCTATTCTCACTTCTGCCCTTAAAAGATGGCTGGTCTTAGTTTCATACACAAGACTCATTCTCAAGGGTGCTGTATCCCCAGGGTACATCAGCCTCAATTACTCATCAGCCCATGTCTGCACAAAGCAGTGCTCTTCCTGAACTATTGAGGGAGGAACCTTCCCAACACCTACAAGAACAAAGAGCTGTCAGACTTTCTAGAAGAACAATCACATTTAACCCTCAGACCAGAAAAATTATAAATACTAATCAGCATGGCTATATACATCTAAAGTGGAAGAAAACATGCACTGCTTACAGACATCTCAAACACCCCAAGTTCTGAAACCCAGTGACAAGTACAAGTGACCACAGGCACAGTGGAAGAAGTGAGGTTTTAACCACAGAGAGAGCCAAGCAAAGCAGTCTGCAGCCTGGGTCAGCCTGGCACATCCTTGTCTGCATCTTAACGTGAAGCTGGTCATAGGGCAAACACACAAGTCATGGCATCCAGAGCTCTCGGATTACCTCAGACCCTGAGGTCAGCATTTTGTTGGGATCCCGGCGCTCTCCCTCCTGAAGGACTGGGCTCACAATGAGATCCTGGGTGCACCGTGCTTTCCTGTCAGTGATGCACGCTGGAGCTTCTGCACAGCAAGGGAAATCACATGCTTCCCTTTGCTGAGTGACACTTGGTCTTGAGGAGTTCAAGAGAATTGGGGATAGTATTTAACTATTAAAAGCCCCATTTGTCCTACAGTCTTTTCAATAAGACAGGTAACAGAAGGTACATAATGAAGGCGTGAGAAAAGCCAAATCCACCTCCAGAGAGAGACATTCACACTGACCCACCCAACAGACCTCCTATACCAGCCCAAAACTCCCTCATACCACGGGCTTCTCTCTCTCCTGACTTCTAGGATATGCTCAGAGCTTATTGAGCTTTATAAATCAGGGACACTCTCAGCATTCCACAGTTGTCCAGTGGGAGTCTTTGGAAGTATCTAGAATTTCACTGTAGTACTTACAGACACAGGTTCCTAACGCAAGAACTATGGTGAAAATCCAAGCATGGGCATTCGATCCCTGTGTGACCTCTTCAGACTAACCTCCCTGGTGTGCTGTTTCTCCGAAGATGGAGAACAATTGTAGTTCCTTCCTCTGAGGCTCATGGAAAGACTGTGCTAAGAGAAAGCCTGCCAAACACCTTCCTGAGGGCTTGACACAAACACTCGTGACAATATTATCCTTTCCCACTATTTTTCTCAACACAAACTCTGTAGACAAGGCCCCTCATTTTGAAACAGGGTCTCACTGTGTTTCCTAGATTGTCCTTGAAGTTCTGCACTCAAGGAATCCTGTTTTAGTCCCCCAAGGAGCTCAGATTACAGCCAGGAGTCCGGCTGATACTGAGTCTGACTGGGTGTTATTTTTATAACACCATAAACTTTTAAAATATGAAATACATGAAATACATGGTGCGTGTAATTTTCCATTTTACCCAACATACAGAAAGTAAAACATGAAGAACAAAACTTAGTGTGACTGTGGGCTCTAGGTGATAATGAAGTGTCAAAGAATGTTGGTCATTCATGGTGAATGTCCCACTCTAGTGGAGTGTTGATAGCGGGGGATACTGTGCATGTGTGAGCACAGGGGGTGCTCTGGATAATCTTGAGCATCAACTTGACTGGTTCATGAGACTCTTAGAGAAATGACAGGGTTGCAAGAGCAGTAAACACACCATTGATGAGCTCAGAGCTGAGTGTGCCACTGGTTGGAGAAAATGGGCCCTAAGTGTTGACTGTGGTCCCTGGCTCTTCTCTTTTGGCTCTTTCCAGCCTACTCTGCTTTGGCCTTCATGAGGTGGGCAGCTTTGCTCCCCATACTTTTCTACTGTACTCTGCCTTGGATCCAGTGACCATGGACTGAACCCTTTGAAACCGTGCGCCACAATGAGACTTCGCTCCTTTGTGTTCTGTTTGTCAGATGTTTCCTCCTAGTCATGAGAAGTCTGACCAAGGGAGTGGGCACGTGGGACACCTCTGTACCTTCTGCTCAGCTTTAGCTGTGAATCTAAAATTTTTTGTAAAAATGAAGTCTAATAAAATAAAACTAATGAGATAAAATACATAAATACCATTACAATACTTTTTTTTTTTTTTTTGGCGGTACTGGGGATTGAACTCAGGACCCTGTGCTTGCTAGGCAGGTGCTTACTCCACTGAGCCATATCCCCAGCCCTAAAATACATAAATACCTACATAAATGATAGGTAAAACTATTTTTGCTAAATAGCTCTAGGTGAGTACCAATATATGTATCTAGATTGTTTGTACTTCCTGGCAACTAAGTGAGTTTGTAAACTCTGACAAGAAACTCTGACTTGGGGAGTCTGTGTGTGAGAGACAAGGAAAATCTGTGCTGAAGAAAACAGATTCAGACCCAGGGGTATGATGTTCCCTAATGAAGTAAATGTGCAGTGAAAACAGGTAATGCAATCTTAATAGTGTTTAAATTTCACATTGTCTGTGCTTGTCTGCTTAATTCCCTGATTCTGTGTCCTCTGTTCTATTTTCCCCAGGTAGCAGCCTGCACCCAACACTTGCATGAACTTTTACCCAGAGAAGGAATTGCTTGTCTTTGATAAAATATCATGGCTGAACCTCTAGCTGCCCAAGTGAGAACAGAAATAATCATTGTGAGACAGCTGGCTATTGTTCTATTCTATTGACTGCTGCAACACAGTCATTTCCATGAGTGATTTAATACAAAGACCCTGGAAGCATGTGGATGTTTAGATACCAGGTTATTCATCCCACAAGCCTATCACAGCTTCATTGCCTCCGCTGCTCTGTAATTTCCATTTTAATGTTCTGAATGATGACTACAGCATCTGACAGATAGCCCAAGGGTTTTCTGAGGCTGGAGCACCTTAAATGTTTTGTCACTTCAGAAAAAAGTAGCGCATGAATTTGCGCAGGCTTCACCATGGTGCAGTAAAATCAGCTGTGTATCTGCCTTCAGTTCTGTTGGCCAGACTTTGCTTGGAAAGCTCCATTCATTCATTCATTCATTCACCAACACTGGCACCCATCCTGTGACATAGTCCAGGAGATTTTCTATAGATACATTGTGGAGAGAGTCAGTTTGGACTACAACTGTGATTTATTGTCTGCTTGATATTCAGATTTAACTGGCATTCTGTGTTTGTATGTCCCTTGTGGCAGCCCTATCCTGCAGTCTGTATGAGGTCTTCAAGATCAAGTTGCATGCATGGCTGTCCTGATGAAATGCAGTAGCACTCTCTTGGAGGGTCAGGACTCCACGGCAGGGGCATACTACAGCAGTGGCAGCTTAGCCAGGGTGCTTCAGCCAGCGAAGTGTCTCTCTGAAGTTAGCACACAAACTAAGCATAAAAGAGAATGAGAATTGGGCCAGGGAAAGGAGGCAAACATGGGTCTCCAGGGAGAGGAGGCAGAATGTCTATCACCATATTCAGTGATCCACTTTTCCTAGTTTCTGCAGCATTTCCTAGGACTCCTCTACCCTGTCCTGGACTCGCACCTTCTTAGATGTGCGTTCTGTGTCCTTCATCATGGCCACATCTGTGCAAAATGTGTACAGCAGAAAGGAGGTCTGGCAATACCTGTTTGCCCTCCTCTGGAGAAATTCTTTTCCCACCACTTTTAAGGGATTCAGTAAGGAAATGACTGCTTACCACATTATGAAGAACAGAAGAAGAGACAGTGCATCCATTCTCTTCTGTTTACTGTCAACTGATTGGAATCGGCTGAGCTAGAGAAGCAGAAAAGAGCCCTGATGATCCCAGCAGGCAGGTCGCGGACAATGATGGTCTGGGCAGTGGATGTCAAGGTAGTCTTTAAGTGGGATCAAATATTTGCTCTATGTAGATGGTACTGCAAATCTGAGAGGAGAATGAGGCACTCCTGAGAGGAGATGTAGAGAAGCTGAGAGGGCTGGCACAGAGCCCATGCCCACAGGTGGACAAAGGACAGGTGCTGGCTGCAGAAACCAAAGCAGATGTTAGTTACAAGAGCCATGGTGTGAAATTGGTCCTGCATCTACACTACACAAAGTTTGTGTTTAATAATCAGCACTGCAGATTCTGGATAAAAGTTTGCTATGTGGACACACAAATGTGGCAGAAGCAGAAGAAATAGCGTTCAGTGTTTTGCCAGGGCTGAGGTGCAATTTTTCTGGCTCATCACTCCATCTTGTTATCAAGCTCCTTAGTAGAGCCAGCAATCTGTCAGCCAACCTGTCGATCTCACAGTGGTCAGAGGAACTTTATTTTTTCAATATATGAGAAATTTCAGTAACTACTGTTCCCAAATATTGAATTTACACTGGTGCTCAAGTGCACATCTGGTCCACTTGGAAAATATTTCTTTCTGTGTTTGTGTATCTTCAACTGTTTGATTCTATATAGAAAACAGCTCAAAATCCATGCCCAGCCACTCAGTTTTATTGTAAGGAATTTAAGAGTGTCATTATTTGATACTGAAGTTTCTTCTGTTGGAAGTATTTCCAATGGCCACTCTTTGGCTGTCTGTGGAGTACTGTGTATGTCTCTGTAAAGCCTGAATGGAGACCGGGGTTATTCTGACATACTAGGCAAATAAACATTGGTTCTTAGAGCGTCAAACTCTCATAGAAATTGAACAAGCATTATCTATCCCTAGATGTGATTTCTTCTGATCTCTCTCAAACTCTCCAGTTGAATAGAGGCTGCAGGAGGCATGAACATACTGAAAGACATTGATTAGTGGTTCATAAAGATCTTAGCATTTGCAAGGGCACGTCCAGGAACAGCTCTAGAGAAAAGAAAGAATGCAGCCATGTGATAAGGTGGTTGTGGTTCACTGCGGATCTCAGAAGACGGCACAGCATTCAGACTATACTTTACCATATTCGTGACTCTTCCTAAAATTTCCAGCAAAAGAATCACCCTTACTCTTCTAAAACCTAACTGATAAAATAAATAAAACACACCTTACAAATCTGGAAAATTGGCTACTATTACGGAAAAATCATGTTTTGAAAACCAGTTTCTCTACTACTGGTCATTTACCTTCATAATAGGAGAGACCAGTACTGTAGAACATAAGACTGAGTGGATATATTTTGAAGTGGGAAGGGTTCAAAAGAAAGGATTGCAATATTTCAATTCACTCCTTTTAAAATCTTACTTTTTTGACTTCCTGGTAAAGTTCTGTTTCAGTTTGTATTAATGTGAGCCTTCTCTACCAGTGAATTTTAATGAAGAAAGGGAAGGGACCCGTGGGGAATCACCCTCTTATTTCTCTTTTCTGCAGTGATGAGATAAACCTCTGACTGCCTTGCAGCATTTGCTTTTGAGACAGGGAGAACAATAGCCTGGGCCTTGCACAGAACACAGTACCTAGAAGAATCCTGTCTGGCAGGCTTCAAGCTGAAGCCAAACAGCTAGAATTGATATGTGAGCTTTCTGTGTGAAGGAACACTGTGGGTGGCTATGTCTGTATATCTGAAAATGGGAAAAACAATCCTTTCCATCTGAGGTTGAATTTGCATGCTTCCATGGGCCTTAGGCAAAATTTAAAGAGTGGTAGATGTCCTTCACCAAATGACAGCTGGGATAGGCTCTCCAGCAGCTGTTAACAATTCACCACAAACTGGCTCCAGATGTGCTTCTGACACTGGTAATTTGGAAGATAGGATGATGGTGCAATGCAAAGAGGTCCTAGTATGGTTATCTATTGTCATTCACCAGTGTTGGATGTGGATGACAAGAGACTCAGCTCTTAGTTCATTTGCTGTTGCTGTAACAATACACCAGAGGCTGAGGAGTTCACACAGAAGAGAAGGTTCACTAGCTCACAGTTTTGAAGACTTGAAGTCAGGTCCCTGGTGTCTGTTTGGCTCTAGTGAAGGCCTCCAGGCTCCATCACAATATGGCATGCGGCATCTTGATAGGCACATAGGAACGAGGAGACATCACCAATGAGGAGGAAAGAAGAGCATTCATGGATCTGAGCAGAGCTCCTCCGAGGAGCTGCCCTCATCCCTCCTGAGGGCAGGAATGTCTCCGTGATCTAATCAGCATCCACAAGGCTCCATCTCTAGAGCGTTCTAGGCTGGGGATATAGCTCAGTGGAATAAGAGCTTGCCTAGCAAGTGCAGGGTCCTGAGTTCGATCCCCAGTACCGCAAAAAAAAAAAAAAAAAACAAAAAAAAAAACCAGCAAACATCTCTAGAGCGTTCTGCCCTCTCTCAGTGGTGCTGCCACGAGGACTCAGTTTCCTTGGGGACTTTAGGTGAGACAGAGGAACCACATCCACACAGAACTGGCTCCATCTCACACGTCTGTGACGCAGTCACGTGCAGATGTTTAGATGAACAATGTACGATTATGGTCTCAGACCTTGTAGAAGATGCTACCATTCTAGTTTATGAATTTTTCCTTCTGTTTTCCAGGATATTTTGACTTTTAGAAAAAAAAAGTTGGCTTTTATTTTGCCAAAGCTACCAAGTACAAGGCACGGCCATGCCACTTCAGACTCACAGTTTATCAGAAGCATGTTGGAGAGGAAGGGTCCATAGATAAACCCATCCATTCAGGTCTTCAAAGTAGTTATGCTTGCATGCATCTGAAACAAGACACTTTCATAGAGGCACATGGAAAGAAAGCAACTGTTAGTGCATTTTTCCCACTTTTGAAAAGATGAGAAGGCTTAACCATGTGAGTCTGGACTTGAACCTTTTCACACTATGGGGGTCGGAGCTCAAATCCCAGCACCTCTCTTCCATCCTCCAGCTCCACACGGTGTTCACTATCTCTGTAGAGGCCTCCTTGACATTACACTCAGCAGACTCACTGCCTAACCGTGGGCTCTTTGGTAAAATCTTCATCGTGAAAAAATTGGCATGTACATCATTTATTTGGAAATAACATCATTAAATTTTAGAACAGTGTGTGTGTCCACTTCATTCATCTGGGCTTTCTGTTGGCACTGCCCATTGATTAAAAGATGCATGCTTTCAGTGCTAACATGAGAGAGCTGGAGATCCAGGGTAGAACAGTGATAGTGGTAGTGGTAGAACACGACAGCCGTTACACAGCGTGTACATCTCCCTGATCTGACTGGGCTGGCCGATTTCCTCATTGTTCTGATACTAACTTTTCCAGTGAAGACCCAAAGAAAAGCCACTCGTGATGCGAGGAAAGTGGAAGGAAGCTTGTCAGGCCACCAGGCACTTGAGAAGTCATCAGTTTCTGTGAAGAACAGAGTGGGAACACCTCTGCCCAGTCAGTGCACATGTGCTGAATCCACTGGTAACCTGCTCTGTGCTGGCTACTGCAGAGGCTTGGTCCTTGAACTCCCAGCCTCCTTGGTCCAGCAACAGATCAAAGGCTGTGACCACGGGTCATATGGAGAGCAGAAGAAGAAGCAATTTTTTAAAAGCTGTGCAGTTACCACATCGAGAACAAGAAGCAGCGTGTACAAAGCTCTCAAGCAGGAGGGATGGCAAGGAATGTGTAATGATGTGTGTGTGTGTGTGTGTGTGTGTGTGTGTGTGTGTGTGTACCTGGGGATGACAGTGAGAAAGACCTAGCTCAAACAGGGATAAGCACAAATGAATATGTGAGGAATAAGTACATAAAGGGATGCACTGTTACATTTTTTAAAGACATATGAGGAGATCAGTTTCTCAAAAACTGTTCTCAGTTTATGTGACCTATGTCTTTCACTCTATTTTACTCTGTAAATCTCAGGTAGATACTTCTCAAGTAAAACAAGTTAGAAACCTGCAGGTCCAAATGGTTCACAACCACATAGAGGAAACTGAGAAGAAAGACCAGCTGCTTCTCAGCAGACCCAGCAAAACCCCAAGCGGAGGTTCCATTGGTTGACACATTTGCTCTTCATACCTTCCCAGTGAGGTGGGTGTGAAGCACTGATTGGCCAAGGCATGAGTCAGATGACTTCCCTGCAGCTGGGGTTGAAGTCAGGCTCAAGCAAACCAAATGCATGGAGGTGCAAATAACTGGGGTGGGAGAAAAGCAGGTAACTCCATGAAAGAAATCAAGTTGTATACTGAAAGGAGGATGGGCTATGGGAAGACACAACACAGAACACAAAATTAAAATCAAACAAAAATAAACAAACATAGATTTCTGCAGTACTAAGTGATGTGGTGCTATCTTGGGTTTATATGCAGAAGAATCCCTTCAGGTTGAGAGGGATTGGAATGTGCACATGTGCAAGTTTGAGAATGAACCTGAGCAGTGTGAACACAAGGCAGGCATATTGCTTTGTACTCCGTGTGGCTATGTGTGTTAGCTTTTATGTTGTTTTCTCTGTAATGAGAATAAACCACTGAAGCATTTACACGAGCAATGCTGCATCCTTTGGAGAGAACAGTAGCTTGGCTCGGAAAACCTTATTTTATTGCTCACGCATTGCCTACAACGCTATTGTCAAACAGAAGGTGCAGAGAAATGCATGGTTGTTATTCATATTATTACTGAAAGATTCTTTAAAACATAGTTATAAATTGGACATACAATTTTAACCCCTAAGCATTTATTCATACTTGAAAAGAAAAAGAGAAAGGAAATGTGGAAGAAAGTGGATGTGCCTGCCTGTTACTGATCTTAAAGGGCTTACCTTCTGAGCATCACCGATAAAACCATCATCCATCAGAGGCAGGATCCTAGAAGACAGATCGGCCCTGAATGCAGTGTTGCTGTCAAACTTCAGGTTTATTTCATTTAGAAAAATCGGAAATTCGTGCTGGTAAGGAATTAATATATTAGTAGGTTCTTTAGGTGGATTTTACCCTTCTTGCTCACACAGGGTGGGAATGCAGGGCTCTGGCTTCTCTGTGGCTGTGTGTTCAGCGGGCGTAACCCTGGGGGAAGCAGATAGCATTCTGCTGTGTGCTGTGCTCGTAGCTCAGCTTTTTGTCATGGGGAAAGGGGTGCTGAAGGTGTATTTCCTCCTGAAAGGGCCTGTATGCCCTTGATGGTGGTGATGATTGTTAAGGTGCAAGCAGTCTGCACATCGACTCTACGAAAAGCTCCGCTCCTCTACCCCAACCTCTTTTCAACGTCTGACTTATTTCTGTACTTAGGCTAAATGAGGCAGATCATCTGCTGTCCAATAGTCACCCCCACCCCGAATAACAAAAGGACTTGCTGGAGCCAGGCCTCAGATGCATAAGAACAACTCAGCTCGGAAAGAACCACTACTGGTTGCTCACTGTTTTTTGAGAATTTGACCTTTGTTGGGAGAAAATGGCTCTTTTTCAATGTTATCTTCTAGTAGCTTTGAACACCATCAAATGCAAAAGCCACCTATGCTTTAACTCATTGTAATAAACACCTCAGCCATCAGCCAGTTTGATAAATTATATACTTGTATTCCATGATTTTTCTGACTTCTTTCTCTAAGTTTTACGAGTATGTGCTTGTGGCACTCAACAGATGCATTCACTGTGAAGAGCCGGCCTATACGTGTTTATTTTCCCACTGTGACCACCTCTACCTCCCTCTTTCCCACCTCCACTTCCATCTCCACAAAGTTGATCTCATTCTTCTCTACTTTCTATTTTTTTTTTTTTATTTTTTGGAATAAACTTGGAGGCTGTACCCTGTGCTTCGTTCAAGTTCCCAGGGAAAGAGTCACCAGCACATTTCAGGGGTGGCACTTGCACCCAGAAGAGCCTGCAAACAGCCTGTGGGGTAGTGTTTGGAATATGACTTTGTGTCAGCTGATAGAAGCCAAGAGTCAAAGTCCTTGTTATTACAGACTACCTTTGGGGATGGTCAAGGATTTGAATATGTCTCCATTTTAAAGCAAAAGTTTGCCCTTGTTTAAAAAAAGATACAATCTTAAAAGAAAGTACAACAATCTGCATATGTGACAAGGTCAGTCTCACAAGATCCCACCCCCACATACACCACCCAGAAGCATGAGAGTAAACTTCGTGAGGGGTGGACAAAGTGGAGGATGGAAAACACCAGCTTCTGACTGTGATATTGTGCTATGATTGAGCACCCTGGAGAAGACCGTGCAGGGAAACTTTTTATTTCTGACAACTGTGTGTGTATTCCCAGTTATCTCTAAAGTTTGTGTTTCTTGTTTCAGAAGAATACATGGTAGTGGTCTGGATTATCCCTAGCAGATGCCAACCTTGATTAGAAGCCATCAGGTCAGTAAGAGGGGAGACTGACCTGAGAAAAATGGAAGGGAATCACCTGTGCATGCCAGTGTGAAATTCATTCTGTAATAAAACAATTAAATGAGGAGAAACCTAGACATTGAGCCACAGACAAATGAATAGCTGTGGTGCGGACAAGAAAGTGTCACCAGAACCAAAACTCCAGGTGTGAAATCAGCATTTCCATTAGAGTAGATGGCCGTGAGTGTCCGCCAGGGTCCTCCGCATGAGGACAGCCTTCCTCCCGACTTGGATTCTTCTAACTGCAGGTAGGGATCCTGCCGGCTGGTGAGCCAAGGCAGACAGTTCATGAACCATGGCCCTCCGTCAACTGCAGAACACACACATGGACCACCCCGACCATCTCAACAGGATTCTGTCTGCCCATAATAACTTTCCATCAAAATGGGAAGTGTCTGTGTCTCCAGTGGGTATCTTCTTGGGACTCTTTGTTTTGCCCCAGGCATTACAGGCAGGCCTTGTCCTCACCAATGTCACTGTCTCACCAATCTTGTGAGATGGCTGAGGACATAAAGGCACAGCGTGCTTACCATGACAGAGTTCTCCAGGGGCAGTGCTAGGTTTGGTACCCAGGGCTGCAGGACTTTGGAGCAAAGTTAATCACATCTGTGTTTTGCTGCCTTGCTCACACAACACCTTCTATGCTGCCACCCACTGGTACCAAGCCTTGCCTCCTTCATACCATGTTCTAAGCCAGCACAGTCTGAAGATGAAGAAAACTCCATTCCAGGGGCAGATGGCAGTCATGGGCAGAGAAAGTGGGGCAAGCATTGTTATTCTGTGACAGCCCTGATGCAGGCTGCAGGATGGGCATTCTCCAGGCCAGCAGAGGGCTGGGCTGACTCAGAGCATCTCCCAACATTTCTGTCACCGGGCTGCATTCCCACCGCTGTGCTGAGCTTTGTGCAGCCTCGGTGCACACTTGATGCCCCTGGACTGAGCTCAGGCTCTGTCCTTGCCATCACTGAGGTCACTGTCAGGGATGAGGCATCAGGACACCATAGGTTGCAGGAGCAACTCTGGTAGGACCAGGTCAGCTCTGGCCTCCATCATTCTGCAGCTCAGGCCTGACTCCCACCTCCTTTTCAACTTAAGAAAGGCTAGAAGCTTTATTTCCCTGGCAGCATTTTCCCATGTTTTGAGCTTTCTTGCCTAATATTGAATCCAACTTGTGGAGTGCAAACTACAGACTCATCTGAAATTCCTGTGCTATTGCTTTTATCTTTCATTGCAATGTGGTGTTCAGATAATCAATAGTGAATACTATGACCAGTTTCTTTCCCACCTTTAGGAACAAGTACCTAATTCCTATCTTGTGAGATTTGGGAACCTGTCTGTATTTCCACTACCTGCAGCCAGGTGCTGCTCATGAATTAGGAGCCAAGTTGCTCAGTACCTTGGACAGCAACCTGCCGTCCATCTGATCCCAGCAGCAGAGAGGATATAATGACACACCTGGACATCCCACCCCCCAGTACACATTTGTTTTCATAGCTCCTCATAGGAAAACTTCTCTCTCTTTCTCTCTCCCCAAACTTGGTATTTTGCTATCTTTCAGGCTTGTGTAAAAACAGTTTCATTTTTCCGGTTTGGAGTTTAGAAACAAAAAGACTTGAGCTGCTACAGGGTGAGGTTATTGCTTCCTGTTGGAATTCAGCATTCTGAGAGGTATTTCCACACTTCTGTGAAAGTGCTTCGATTGAGCTCCAGGAGTCAAGAAGACACAGCAGTTCCTCAATTCCAGCCTTTCAGAATCAATTGAGAGCTGCAGCTCAGTCACTGATACAAAGATAGTGCCAGCAGAAACTTGCTTTGCTCTGTAAGGAAGGTTGGCCAGCAAGCGTGGGCATGGAGGCTGCAAAGCTCATGATAGCACGCTGAAACTGTGCACCTCCCACAGGGAGGTGATAGCAATAAACACAACACAGTGGACCTGAGTAATATAATTGTCCAGTTGGACTGAGACTGCACAAGGTGAGACAGAAGCAGTATACAGGCAGTGCACAGCCCGCCTTTCCTTGGTCTTTCATTGCCCTCTTTCCCTTGCACAGATTTCTTTCCTGTGGCAAAACAATCAAAGGGAAATGGATAGGAGGGGAGGCCAAAGCATGAGAAGAGCTCACAGAGAGGCTGTGGGAAGAGTCAGTGGTTCAAACATTATGAGCAGGATTTGTGATAGAAGAAAGGCTCATAGGATAGTCAAAATGCACTTTATTTCCTTTCATTCTCATCATATGATCATGACACAAAAGATGTTTTGATAACCAACGTTATGCAGCTGGAGCAAGAATAATGACTTCTTCAATTTTAAGTCAGAAAAGCAACTTTGGAGGAAACATTTAGGGGCAATTTCACTTGGACTGAACATAATTGCTTTCCAGAGTAACATCCACTGAGTCTAAACCAACAGCCACTGAAGGACCCAGAGTCCATCTCTGCACCAGGGGAACTTGGCCTCCAAGGACTTGATTTCACCACAAAAACCACTTATGGAGTCAACCAAAACATTTGCAAATGCAAGACTGAATAAATACTTTGAGTATGTTCACAGGACTGAATAATGTAAGATAATAAAAAACTGACCAAAATGATGAAAGTGAATTGCTGCAACATGGAGCAAAATGCATAAATCTCAGAAACATGAAAAGGAGTAGGGGAAGCCAAACACAGAAAAATTCATAGTCAGTGATTCCCCCTGCATGAGTTTCAAAGTTACACACAACTATGATGATAGATTGTTTCTCTCACTTCTCTAAAGGGAGTGGTGGAGTTGGACACTGGTGAAGCCATGTGAGATTATCATTATGTGCTGCTGTTATTCTCTATTCTGAACAACTGAGTACTTTGGAAGTCCATGGGTATGTGTCTACAACTACGTGACGGCTCATCAGGCTATGGTCTCAACATGTGGCCGTGTTACTATGTGTCTTGCACTTTAATGAGAAGAATTTAGTGACTGCAACGGGTTGACATTGTGTGACATGCTCCTGTAAATCTTGCAAGTGAGATATGGGGAAATGTAATCTTTTGCTCTTGTTTTTTTTTTCCTAATAGCCTGATTGCACCAAATATGTCCATTGGAAAATGAAAATGTATTGTCATTTCTACAAAACCTATTTTGTGACACATCTCCTTTTTCTTGGAGCTGAAAACAAGACAGAAAAACAGGACTGCTACTTTTCCAGGAAGTTGGCTTTGCAGAGAGGAGTCTTCATCAAGAAAAGGGAACATATCAACATTACACATGTTGACACCCCAGACTCTCAGTCTAACCAAGACTTGAGTCTTGATCACCCAAGAGTTTCACAAAGGACACCCAAAACCATATCTACTCCAAGAATCTAGGTGAACTCATATTATGAGATGAATTCTAGCAAGATTATTTTCAAGTGCTCAAAAGAAAAGTTATTCTCTCTCCCACATGAATATGAGGATGCCACTGACCAACTTTAGATACGTATGAGTGTGATCCCAAAGACCTGTTAATTACTGGATATTTTCAACTTTTCTGAGGTGAATTATCAGATTTTTCCCATTGGTTATCAACCCATATTTCAACCCCAGGGTGATTTAGAAGCCTATAAGGAACCTTGTGATTGACAGTCTTACCAAGGAACACTCTGGTGCTTCTGAATAGGGATCCAAAACATCTGGAAGTAAATGAATTGTCCCAATCAGTGAAGAATTTTGTCATTGAAATATCTGAAATGTCTCGTGACAAATCCAAGCAGAGGCAATGAGGGACTCTGGTCCACCTGGATGGTGTTATTCCTACAAGGGAAACCACCTAATTACTTCCTTAATATGGCCTCATCGTGACCACTCATTCTTCTGTAGGAGATCATTTTTTACTCTGTGAATGTCCCTGGTTTCTTCCTTACCCCTTGCTGAACATTCCAGCATACCTAGCCAAGTTTTCAATATTCTCCCACATCCTTGAGTGCTTCTGCCTCAACAGATGGATTCCTTGGGCTTTTGCAATAACTGGGAAGAAATAAGCTGACAGGGAGAGATAGAAAGCTATAGTCCGGGATAGAAGATAACTTATCAAGAAGTGCCAAGTAAGAGTATAACTGGAGCAACTGTAGAAGGTGGATAAAAGATAGAGGTCATTTCCCTCTTCGCAAAGCAAACAGACCATACCAGGAGACATGAGTGTTCACCATGAACATAAAGACAACAGGTCCAAATCTACAGATGTGGTCAATCCATCTACTTTTTCACTTCTCTCTGGGAGATTCCTTGAAAACAGGTCTCATGCAGCAGCCAGATGTAGCACAAAGTAGCTTCTCCAGACAGACACTATTAGCCAATCCCAAGAGTCCATATGAGAAGAGAGGTGCTCTCTTATATTTTTGGCACTGGTACATGCGTGGGTAAAGCATCGGTGATTTCTGTGCCTTGTGAAGCAAGAGCAAGAGCACGCATGATCTGCGGGCATCTTCTATAATTCTAGGCATACATGTGGTGTGTGGCACTGGTGATGTAACCCCTTTTCACTCCTTTTCCCCTTTGGTGGTGCTGGTTACCATGGAGACAGAGATGCCACTGCTTTGGGCAATGCCTATGAAGATTTATCGGGAAAGGTCACCGTTTTAGAAGGTGGTAACATTTCCTATGCACACAGTTAACTCTGAGAAAGTAGTCTGTTTATGGAAGACACATGGATAAGCTGCAGGGTTGAAGCCACTGTCTACAGGACCCAGCATTCCAACAGCTGGACAATTCAAAGTCAACGACCTGTGCTCTGATTCAATATTGATTCTTTTGAGGATTCAATATCTAACTTGATGTATTTCTGGATCTCAATTACTCACCAGCTAAATGTTTGAATTGCTTCATGCCTGAGGTTTCAATAGCCATAAAATATTTTCAGCCTCAGGAGTTTGAAATAGGCTATAAATTCTTGTTTGTGTTGCTATGGTGATTTATATTGTCAGCTCTTTTAATAACCACATCAAACACAAGCATTAAGTAGCAATATAACACCTATACATAATTTATTATCCACCATTTATAACAACTTCTGGCACAATGTGAGATATTATAGAAAATTAAAAGTAAATAGATATAAATAACCTCAAGGCTTAAACACATAAATATTTGAGCTGTGTATTAGGCAGCCTTCCATCACTATGACAAATACCTGAAATAATTAATTTATAAAGAGAAAAGGTTGATTTGGCTCACAGTTCTAGAATACCAGTTCCTGATCAACGGGCCTCATGGCTTCTGGGCCTGCAGTGATCTAGCACTCTTTTGTCCAAAAGAGAGGGACTCCAAATCTGCTCAACACATCTCCCATGCCCAAAACACTGCATGGAGTGATCTGTAGAGCTTGTGGTCCTACCTACAGAACTGCATCATGCCAGACTGCCTTCCCCGTGATGTTCAGGCTCAGAGCCAGACCAGGAAGGTGTTAGACTTTCCATCCCACTGAACGCTCTTTGAATTATGGAAACAGGGATATATTACTCACTACTCTCTCTTTAAACCAGACAAGATACCACTTCCTACAGATGTTCAAGAGGCTGCTTGGACCAATACAGAGCAATGCAGGAACCTAGGAGCTCACAGTGCATAGTGCAAGGCAATAAGGGCTGGGCACTGTTTAGCCCAGCTGCTGGGCAGTGTCCTTCACACTAGGCACTTTCCATCACTCCATCAACTGAAGGCTCATTGCTTGGTGGGCAGAAAAACTGTGCAATCAGCAGCTCTGTGTGTGGATTTATTGATCACAGAGAGACAGAAAAGCAGTTTCCATAAGCAGTCAAAACTATAAGGCCTTTCCTTATTTTGATCAGGAAAATTTAAGTGCTCTGATTTCTCTTGAACCAAAATCTGCCATTGAAGGCTAATCCTCAAATGGCTCCACACTCTTGGAGCTGGCAAGGAACTCAGCTTTCCTGAGCTACAGAGAAAAAGAGAGGGACCATTGTATTCAGTACCCCTTCTTTCAGGAATGAAAGGAAATCGGTGTGTCTGGTATTATCTTGCTTCTCGGTACCTTGCTTCTTTAACTTCCATCTCTCCCACGCCAGCACAGCACCTCGTGGTGCATTTTCACAACGTTGCGCCCACTGCAGTCATCTCCACCACAGAGTTGGCTGTGAAGAGGCAGCTGTGGCTGCTGTGCAACTTGGAAGAAGTAAGCAAAGGCTTAATTTCTAGTTTACCCCACCAGAAATACGCTGGACTGAACTTCAGTTTGCAGTTTGTCTTATGAAACAGTCCCCTGCCTAGTAGTTAGATGACTATACATTCTTCATTGATTTCTATCCTTCAGCATGTATTTTTACTTCTCTCTTTGAAATAGTGAAGGCATGGAGGGTGAAAGTGCAATTTATTATAACCAGCCAGCGAGGTGCAACACTTTTCGGAACCAGTTTTTTCTACTTTTGGCCTTTGTTCTCATGGTGTTTATGCTCATAGCTTGCTACTGTTTGGTGCTGGACTGTTTCCCAAGGGCGGTGTGTTGGAGCTTTCCAGATCTCCGGGGTCATGGCCTTGCAGGGGACAGGGTTACTCTAGGCCTTTCTTCCATACTTCTTCCTATTCTTGCCCAAGTTTTGTATTGGTCAAAATCAATCAGAAGTAAGACATCAAGGGAGACACTTCAGGAGTCCATTTTGAGCCAGGGACACAGTGCAGCACAGAGAAAGTGGGGGACTCTCTGGAGATGTCTCCTTCGGCATCTGTATCTCCCTCAGTAACCACTCAGTGTCCTTCAGCTTGCTCTGTGCCTCATGGAAAGAGGGCATCGCCATTCTGTGGGAGAGTTGCTGTGGCTATGGTGCACAACCGAGAACAAACAAAAAGCAAGAAGAACAGAGGGAGAGGAAGAAGCAAGCAAGGGCTGCCCCACGAAGGGAAGTTGGCTGATGACAACCTGGTGGCAAGCCTGGGAGGCATCCCATAACCACAGTGACATTCACTCCATGTTTCTACTTGCTTATTTTTTTAGGTGAGTTTTGAGGAGGCAGCCATGAGCTGGGAAGTGTGTTTCAGACAGGAGAACAATGAAGTGAACAATGCTCTTCAGTTCTTACACCCGTGGAATATAAGATAATGTGGAGAATAGAGCAAAGAGATGGTATCCACAGAGCTATACACGTATATCCTTTCTGTAAAAATCACGGATAAAAGGAAAAGCAAAGCAGACCGACATGCTAGTGAACTGCCAATCTGGAAATGCCTGCTCTTTAAGGACCCACAAGAGGACGTATTGCTGGCTGCAAGGTGGAGAGCGCAAGCAGCAGCTCCCCTTGGGCTGGATGTTTCTGCTCTAAAGGGTATGCAAACGCAAAAGCTCCTTTTTAATTTTTATGTAGTTCAAGTGCACATACCAAAAACAGACCAGCAGGCCATCCACAGTTTGTTGTTTTGCTCTTCATAGTTTTCTTGTTGGCCACTGGTAGTTTATAAATACCACTGTTTATACTTATTCTTTGCAGAGAGAACATATTTGTATAACTTTTATTATAAAGTCTTCTGGTAGCTTCTCTTTTATAGTTACTGCTAGACTCTTGTTGTGCCTCACTTATTAATTAAACTCTGTTCTAAGAATGTACTTGTAGAGAAAAGAGGGTTTACATAAGGTCCACTACTATTCATGTTTTAGAGCATCTGTGGGATTCTTGGAACATAGTTACCTCAGGTAAACAGGAACTGCTATAAATCTTCAGACTTGAGACACAAAAATTTACACTCACAACAGCTATAAAAGTGAAATCCACATTTCTGAGAGCAGATGGTTGGCTTCGGAGGAAAGACTTGGCTGTCATTTCAACAGCAGGAGAGGGTGGAAGTCATCGAGTGGTCGTGTTGTTTATCTTTGTGGTGTTTCAGACACACCAAGGTAAAGGATCACAAGAGAAATAATGCAAAGTTCCTAGAAGAGAGAAAACCCTTCAGTACATAAGCCATAGAGTGTCCTCTTTCCCAACAGCTCATGGAAGAGTGGAACAGGCTGGAGGCGGCCCCTCTGGCTGTAGACAAAGCTCACTGATTCTAGAAAAGAAAAGAGTCATAGAATATGGTTTAGAAAAACCTTCCTGAATAATATCAACAGAAACTGTGGCGCTGTGCCTTTGCAGCCACATAACAGCTGCCTAAATGAACAGAGTACCAGTGCAAGCCACTTTACTGATGCAGCTACTCGCAAAATAGAGGCAACATTAAACACCAATTTCTTAGAAAAGTTTGAGGACTACAGAAGGTACAGAGTGTTTGGTATACCTTGAATAAAAATGTTTCATAATCGTTATCATGTTACTGTTATTAAAATGATTTACTTTACCAATCTTTGTTGATGCACTTCTAGGAGATTTCCAATAGTTTAATCTTTTAAACAGCCCTGATGTCAGTATCTAAGGATGTATCTTACTAAACCAATTCATGTAGTTAATACAGATTTATAGATCAAATATTTTTTTCTTATCTCTAAGTATAGAAAGTATGCTATTTGCTATGACATCACAGAAGCAGGCATGATTATAAGTCCTCTATATTATTTTTGCCTTCTGGAAGTACCATATCATCATTTATTTTTAACAAGACACTGATCCACAAAATGTAATCTGTAGTGATTGGCCAGGACCTCTTCCCCACTTTTTGGATGATGGTAACTGTCAGAAGTATTAAATCAATGTTGCAAAAAATGAGTTAGGGTTAAGATTGTTACATGTCAACGCAGCACACCCACACGTCCTTAAGTAAGGTTTTAGCTTATGAACGTTAGGTGGCGGCACTTAGTTATGCAGAAACTCAAGTACAGAGACAGGCTCAGGATAGAAAGGGCCAATGTGATGGAGTTGGTAGAGCACGAAGAAGGCAGAAGGACGAGGGCCATCCCTTGGGCGGGGCAGTGAGGATGGCCTGCCCCTGCTCAGTTGCAAGGTGAGGCCTCGGCAGGAGCACGGCTTGTTGTCAGGAAGGAAGAGGGTCTTGAACAGGGCCAGTAGGCTGTGTCAGGGCTGACCAGTAGGCTGTATCAGGGCTGACTCTACTAACTCAGTAAGATACAAGGACTTAGAATAAACAGACAAATCCGAGGTCCGTGAATCAGGGGCTGAACTCCTCCCCTACAGAGAGGTGCAGGGTCCTGCCAGCCTTTCCAGGTGAGTCCTGATCCGGGTCACTGCAAGCCTTAAAAGTCCTCTCCTCATGTGACCTTGCCCGGGGTCTTGGCATCGGCTTGGCGCGCTCTGCCTTCTGAGGACTCCTCGAATGCCGCCAAAGGCTACCCTGTGCCACTCTCTGCGTTTCTGCTTTATCCAGGGCGAGTGGGGTTGGGACTCTCTGGTCAGCTGCACAGGGGGTGCCCCGATCCCCAGCCCCTGCCTTCTCGCAAACTCTCGGGCAGGTGATGCTAGGGCGTCCATCATGATCCTCGGAAGCCGAGCACTCAGGGTGGCCGGGTCCCCACCTGGTGCAGCATTGCAGATCTGACGTTCGCACCCACGTCCGCCCCATGGGCCTGTACGGCTGTCTACACCACCGTCCCGTCCGGCAGGGCCCCTCTCCGGGACCGTCAGGGGCCCGCGTGTGGGCTGCATGCTCTCGGCCACCACCCGACCACTCCTTGGGCTGCAGGCCCGGACAGTGTCCACGTGCCCGGCAGCGCTGGGCGGACTGGATGAAGAAGATGGACTGGCCTCACAAAGGGGGCCGCGCAGGCGCAAACAGCACTGAGCCTGGCTGGGGGCGGAGTCTCAGGGCCTGACCTTTCGGGAGGGTCCGAGCTAGTTTACTCACGCAGGCGTAAAGGGCAATATCCGGGTGCTGGCGGAGCGCAGCGACTGCTCCCCGGAGGGGAGCAACGTCCATGCGCAGGCGCAGGCGCAGGCGCAGACGCGGCGTTCAGAACCATGGAGAGCAGTTAGCAGACTAGGGCCGGAAGCCCGTTTAGCCCCGGCACTGAAGTCATTGGGTGTAGATCCTTAACAGGTCACAGCTGATCAGTCCACATGTTTCCAAAACTGGTTTGAAAGCTAGATACATTTTTTCTTTCACAGATATGAAAAGGTATCTTGCTTCAGTGCATGACATTCCAGAGAACAAAGAATGTTTTTTGTTCACAAAACAATTAAAACTGTCACCAATGGACTCTCCTAGAAAGGGAGGGGAGAGGTTATAACATAAGCAACTGTCTGCTTCGTTCACTTCATCTGTGCTTTGTTTCTCAGTAACTCCTGTCCACGGCTGAGTTTAGAATCACCTGCTTGCTCACCCAATGAGAGAGAGAGAGAGAGAGAGAGAGAGAGAGAGAGAGAGAGAGAAGGAAAACCATTGTTTATAAATCAGAACCGCTAGTTTCCACCAAACGGCCTTTCATTTCCAATCAGTAGAGATTTCTAGACAGCTGTGAGCGGCTGGGACTTTTCCCAAAATGACGCGTGTCCTACTTGTTTTTATTGCCTTTAAATTGCACGAAGGTTCCTGGAGGGAAGCTTCATCCAGTTTTAGTTTGCTACAAAATAATTTCTAGGTTAAACTATTTATTAACTCAGCCTTTCAGAAAAACCCGACTGAGCCGTTCCTCTCTTCGGGTAACATTCGAGGCAATGGGTTGCGGTCCTGCGGGGGGCAGTGATTCTGGGCCACACAGACTAGAGGAAGCCGGAGAATGGATCCATGCTCAATTCGCTTTCCGATAGTGGTGTTTTGCTGCAAAGTATACAGAGAATTAGGGTTGTGGGGCAGAATGTCTGCGGAGGGATTGTACCACTACACACAGACCCGAAGTCTTTGTCTCACTCCTGCACCTGCTTCTTTGGTGTCAGCCTGAGGACTCTCCTCAGCTTGGCCCTCACAGGGACCCGACTTGGACATTATAACATAAAGTAAAGAACTGACCAGCCTGGGATGTCTCCTACAGGTTCACTACAGAAATGATAACCACCGCTGCACACATTTCACATGGCAAAGCAAGTCACAAAGCCGAACGATTTGGAATGTGAGGGGGCGTATGAATGCAAGCACATGCCAAAAATAAGAGGGGGCCAGGATAGGTATAACTGGGGATGATGACAACACCATGGAGCACTTCCCACAACAATGGCTACTCACGTTCCCTAAATCAGAAGATGAATCTTTTAAGGATACAGATTGTTTCAGGATGGTTCAATCACAGTGGAAAAATGTACCTGGCAGAAGGAAATAAAACCAGTACATAGTTCTAGGTAATCAAGATTTTCTATCTCATGAAGCTACAAATTACTCATGTAGCTGTTAGTGGTCCATTCTCTGTTAAGAGGCACTGGAACCGCATCCTAAGAAGCAGTGCCCACAGGAACAGCAGTGAATTCTAAGGAAAAATCTAGAAAAAAAGTGGGGTTAGAAGATAAAGTCAAAGTGCTTACCCTTGATAAATGATGTTCATATTTTGGTCATTTACTGTGTAACTTTGGAGGGTTCACCAGTAAAATCCTCTTTTGTCTGTGAATATTTCAAGTAAATATTTCTCTGAATAATGAGGGTAGAAATAAAGTAGCAGTAACATAAAAAAGTTGTTGCTTACGCAGTGGTTGGAACTGTGATTATTCTTTCATTCTGAGCTAGCATTTTACTAATAGACATCACAATCTATTCTAGGTTATAAACTGGGTCTGATAGACCGTTCTGAAATTAAAAGATAAGGAAAACTGGGAAAGGTGTCAACCTTGTCATCACAGAAAACTTGTGCACACTTCCTTTCATCCTTATTGCTTAAAATCACTTAAATGGCTCTAGAGTGTGCTGGACACCCACATGCTTATTTGGAGCACCAGCTCCAGGTCTTCATGCTTGAATGCCTGTGCAATGTTACAGCCTAATATGGTTCCGTATGCAATATTCAGTGATTATGGAAATGCTGATGCGCCTTTAGAGAATTATGGAAAGGGAGGAATAGAGAGGAGAAAATAAAGGTCACTTGTATTTATAATATGAATAAGACCAAACTAAAGTTTTATATTTGTTTAAATTCTCCTCTTTAACTCAGCCTTTTATTTAGAACTAAAATTGTATAGGTGTATGACTAATATGATATTCTCACACTTTATTTTATGTCTTAGAAACTGAGCTAAGGTATCCTGCTTCTGAGTTCCCCATGCTGTAGTCATTTCCACGTTATTAAATATCTTTTGGTACTGGGGATTGAACTCAGAGCCTTCCTACTGAGCTCCATCCCCAGTCCATTTTCTATTTTTATTTTAAGATACGATCTTGTTAATTACCTGAGATGCACAGGCTGGGCTGAAACTTGTGACCCTCTTGCCTCAGACTTCCAGACTATTGAGAGTAAGGCAATGCAAGACCACTCCTGGCTTCATTGAGTACTTTTAACACACTTAAAATGACCTAAGTGGCATTAAAATGGATGTTCCTATGTCTCTGTTTCTGAGCCCTTAGAGTGTTGGACTCTGCTTTCTGTAGTCCTCCTTCTACGTGTGCAGGGTGAGATGCCACCCACTCCCAGGCCTTGCCCTTTAGTAGCCACTCCAGAAACTTGACAGCACTGATGTCTACTGGTTCCTTCAGGAGTGTAAGCACTAGTCTAATACTTTCTGACACAATGCCTCATCAGTTCAGATACTGCGTCATCTCCACTTTATGAGCCAGGGACCAAGCCCTAAGGGTGGTGACTCATTTGTCCCAGGTCACAGACTTATCCCAGAAAGATCAGAGGAGGATTGTGAGCCTGCCAGTGTGATGACAAAAGTCCTGTCCATCCCTATTCCATTGTCCTTCTCTGCTGGTGGGAACTCACTGCCTTCAGCAAAGTGAGAGGCCTCTGTGGCACTGCCAAACCATGTCTCTGATCTTTCTGCATGGCGACACCCACACTGCTCGGTCAACACCTGGTTCAGTTGATTACCAAGCAGATGCTCTGTACTTCACAGCGTGATGGATGAGAAGGGTGTTGCCTTGTCCGGCTCAGATTGCTAATGAACATTCTGAATAAAGATTGCGTGAAGACATTTAGAGGTTAAAATATGAGCAACGTCAATGAACAAATACTCTCAATTTCCCTCTCAAACACACAACATCTCTCAAGCATCACAGGGACATCCATTAAAAGGGCACGAATGTTTTCTCTTTCAGCTCCCACAAGCAGTGACTGTGGAAGTTGTCACTCCCACCACACAAAAGGTGAACTGATGGAGAGCAGGTGTCAGTTCTTGAGCCCATCAGAGAGCCAAGGTCACTGGGTACAGCTGCCACCTGTAATCTGAAGTCACACTCAGGGACACTGTTAAGTTCTAGTTATTAGAGCAGATATTACTAGGACCATAATCCATAAGAATTCTTCAGAAGCAATTTTGACAAATTACTAAAGAATGCACATGGGCTAGCATGAGAGAAAAAGTCTGGTGGCTGCAATCTTAGAATGACTCCATGCTGTCATGGGTTCTATCACCAGGGTCCCATCATATTGTCATGGTGAAGTTCAAGAGAAGATTCCTCCAGCTCTTGGGAAGAGATATGGGAGAATTACCAGGGTAGAATACATGTGGGGCTGTGGACCCTGTTCAGGAGAAATGCCTTTCTCAGATCATCCCTCAGTTCCACCGCAGTCGTCTTCTCTCACATAGAGGGACAGAGAAAAAGACTCCATGTGAACATCACAACCCAGGCAGGTAAGTCCAGTGAAAGATGGAGATTTAGTAACTGGGGTACAGAAAGCCTTGCTGCCCCTCAACTCTCCAACACACTCACAGGGCTCCTTTGGGATAGAAGATGACGGCAGAGTGGTCTGCAAAACAGACTTCCTTGGAGGAAAGGAACATTTAGGGAAGCCCAACCAACAGAAGAGACAAAACTGAAAGCATCTGAGAAATCGGAAGTCCCTGAATCTAAAGCTGCAAGAAAGGTTCGCAGGAGCTCATCCCTGCCCAGATCCACACAAAGGCTCATCATTGTTTCCAGTTCCTGTTATTCCACTCACCACGTCTATGTTTCAACAAGGCAGCAATTTGTAAGGTGTATTAAAATGAAAGGAAGTAGAAGAGACAGAAAACAGGGCACGGAAATATGTGAAGTAAAAACAAGCAAGAATTTTCTCACCTTGAGAGCTTATAGGCAACAAGGGAAGAAGGCTAGAATATCAATGTGGAAGTGGATACATTGCAGACACTGCTGCCTATGTAGGGAAGGCAACACAGGGAAAACTTAGATGTGTGCACGTGGGTTAACATGCAAAAGTACTTCCTTGCCTTGTAGCCTGAGAGGACCTAGGGCCCCTTTCCCCATATGAAGGAGTACATCCAAATCTTGGATCATGTTTCTAATATCATTTACTAATAAAATATAGCAGGCTCTTTAGAGAAGTGTCTGGCCTTAAAACTAAGTTAGGAAACACATAAGATGATCTTGAAGCATATTGTGTATAAGAAAGCAAGGAAGGCCTGTTACAAAACTCCAGGTGAGTCACGTCAGAGTGACACTAGAGCTATGAAAAAGGTTCCCCAGGATCAATCCCAGAATCATGTAAGCAAAATGATACATAAAATGGTTTTACACTGTAACTAAAATGCACAATAAAATCTACACTGACATAAATGATTGAATAAATACTAAGTACAGAAAAGTGGGCAAACCAGTGATCAGATTCAAAGTCAACAGTGATAGATGGTTGTCTTGGTTACTTTTCTCTCATTGCAGAGACAAAACACCCAATACCCAAAATTAAGAAAGGAAAGGTTTCTTTAGCTTACAGTTTGTGGAGGTTTTGGTACATAGTCAGCTGGCTCCAAGGTAGGGGGCATGGCATAGGGGCATTCAAGGCAGCAGAAGACAGCAAAAGCAACAAAAGCAAAAGGGGAGAACAAGCCTCTTTTCCTCCTTTCTAGTGTATGCTGGCTAGATTCCCATGCCCATGCCATCTCCATGCACTCCTCTTCCACAAACTGAGGATGTTTACAAAATAAGGACCCTGGACTGCTGCTGAATCAACTTTTAAACTTCTCAAGTTCACACCATGAACAACATCCTAGAGGGGTAAGGGCACATCCTTTTTACCCCAGGATGTAGAACTGCTGATTTACTTAATTAAGCTTCTAGACTTCATGTTGACAAAATGTACCAACCATAACAATGGTCATATGTTGATAACAGCAATCTTTTCTTTCCTTGTAACTAATCTGTGCACAAGCAAAACTGCAGACAAATCCCACTGAGGCGCATACTGCAGCATCCTTGACAAGCCCTCCTTGACACCATCGAGGTCGTCAAAGCAAGGAAGTCTGAGGAGACCACACACCCAGGAGGAACCTAAGGAGCCCATCTATACAGATAGTCTGGATTTTTTTTGTCTTTTTGAGACAGGGTCTTACTGTGCAGTTCAAACTGTCCTTGAGCTTACTTTGTAGCCCAGGCTGGTCTCGAACTCACAATGATCCTCTTGCCTCAGCCTCCTGAGTGCTGGGATTACAGGTATACACCACCATGCCCAGCAGTGTGAACTTTTTGATGGAGCAGGGAAACAAAATAAGTACATTAACTAAAGCTGAAGAAGTTTGAATAAAGGAAAAATTTTAGTGAGTAATAACATATCAACATAATGTTTTGCTGAGCTTGATGGCCAAAATCTGTAACCTCAGCACTTGGGAGGATGAGGCAGGAGGATTTTAAATTTAAACCAGATTAAACTATAGTGAGTTGAAGAGTGGCCTGGACTACTAATAAGACCCCATACCAAAATGTTAATAACAATAATAATACTTCATTAATTAAGACAAATGTAATTAAGGCAGCATTTATTAATACAGAAAACTGGAAGTGTATGTAAAACCTCTAGTCCTTGAAATGTTCTGTAAATCTAAAGCTATGCTAGAATAAGTTTTATTTTTTAAAAAAGAAACTACCTTTAGATTGTCAAGACAAAAGGAAGAAAACTACGAAGCATTATTGGAATGGATTTAAAACACAGAGCTGACAACCACCTGTTCTGTCTGAGACTATTTTCTAAAAAAAGAGAATCCTTTTATCTCACCAAGTTCAAAGTAATCATCATAGGATAACTTGAAGGTCGGGAATTTCTGTGTTTGAGTGGGCAGCTGCCGTAGAATTAGGGAACATTAGACGTCAGACTCCAGGGAAGGAGGAAACTTTTCAGGCAGTATTTTGTTCCTTTTGAGGTGTTCCCATGACCTTTGCTCTGGGGAAAACCCTTGGTCCTGTGCATCCCGACAGGTGGTGTTCTGTGTAGATCCGTGTGGCCCCCACATCTCCAGCACCACTGATGTGAGGCTGGGATCTGGCCACTCCTACCCCAGGAACTCCAGGCTTGAGTGACTCTGGCTGCAGCAGGTAAGGCTCCATGCCCTCCTCTACAGCTCTCTTCTCCTTGCTGCAATGTGAAGAGAGCTACAGGACCACTCTGAACTTACAGGAGAAACAAAGTCCTTGGCTTATACCAATGTGATTCCAGGATTTCTGTCTTGTAGAACTGGCATTAATTACCAGACTCCAGACTTTCTCATATCAGCAACTTTCCCAAGCCTACCCTAGCAAGTGCACATGGACATGAGCCATAGGCAACAGCAGGTACCACAAACCACATTTCAATGTGACAACCTGTGGTCCAGGTGAGGAAATACGTGTCCTCTCAGACAGCCAGCACATTTCCAGCATGGCATTACCCCAGCTCCAAGGAGGAAACTGCTCCCTGGGTGATCAACGATGGATTATGGACACGTGCAAGATGCAGGTTTACTAAATCATTATAAACTCGTACTGAGCTATAAATACAGTTGGAGCCAAAGCCTAACACTTCACACATCTTAAATTAAGAATAATGGGTCCCTCTCTGGCCTTTTACTGATAAGTACAATAAAATATCTGATTTAAAAACTTATTTTCTAAGTTTTTCATTGGGAGTATATATTTAGCTGTTACCATGTCACAGGGTTTATACATCACACTGACATTTCAGGTATAAATAAAACACAGCCTTCCCCCTCCAGGGTTTGTATTTTATGGGATGTGGTGGCACAAAAACAATCCAGGTCACTATGCAGAGGGTGGCAATAGAAGCCTGCGCAAAGCTAAAGGAACACTGACTGGGAGGGAGTAACCCAGCACAGGGCTCAGAAAGAGGTCCCAGAGGACATAATGAACCATGACATCTTGCGGAAAAACTGTAAAGAAATTTCAGGTTGAAGAAGATGAGCAAGAATGAGAATCAGGAAAAGCACAGTGTGTGGGAATGTGATAATCACTGCAGAAATACTAGCAGAGACTGTTTTAACCTTGTTCTGCACGCGAGGTTATTTAATTACATTTTGTTTGCTTTCATTAAACTATAAAGAGTGGGAAGTAGGAAACCCATGAGATGAGGTTAATTGGTGTCGATCAAAGGTAAAATTCTGCTGCAGCAAAGAATAAATCTATTCTAGGTTAAGTCTTAATCAACAGTACACATTTGGTTAAAGGGCTTCCAAGGATACAATCATATGGTTAAATATGTTAAGAAACAAGCTAGTATTGAAGTAAAATGTACTGTAAGAGAGATTTTGACAATGCATGCCATACCAAATGCTGCAATTTAATGTTACAATGGGGTGATTTATGCCTTAAATCTTGGAATCATTTTAAGAAGTTTTATTACATGTTGGGATAAATGTTAAATATCTATCAAAATTACTGTCTAAAAGCATTTTTAAAATATTATTTAGAATTGAAAATTTTGTTGGTATCCTTAATATATAAAACATCCAAAGGAATGCAGGAGAAAAATAAACAAGGACCATGAATTGACCACCAGCCCCAAAGAAGAAACATTAATGAGAACTAACAAAATGAGAGATGTTCTAATTTACCAAAAGTTAAATATGTGTAAACTTCAAGGGCAAACTACTATGACATAATTAAATTAAAATACTTATAAAAATGCAATCATATCTGACATCTGAAAGTATATCAAAAGATAAGCACTAACATAGCCACTAGTTAGATTTTGCGTTACTATGGATGTTTTAGGGGACATTTTTGCAAAGCATATCAAAAAAACTGGAAATCAGTGTGGAGATTCCTCAAAAAGATAGGATTAGAGGTCCCATTCCACACAGCTATTTCCCTTCCAGGTGTCTTCACAGAAGAATGAAAGACATTATACCACAGCAATACACGTGCAGCCTTGATTATAGCAGCACAATTTGTAATAGATAAATCTTAGAAATAATCCACAGGCCTATCAACCAAGGCATGGGTGAAAAAGATGTGGTATTATTATACAATATAGTAATACTCAGCTGTAAAGGATAAACTCAAGATTTTTACAGGTAAATGAATGCAACTTGAAAAAATGCTCCTAAGAGAAATAAATCAGACTCACATGTGTAAATATTGTATTGTTTCCCCACTGTGAGAAATTGAAAGAGTAAATGAGATCTAAAGTGTACAGTTGAGATTGTGAAAGGGAAAGAAATTGTTTAAAAGGCAAAAGGAACTAGGGTGGAGTAGAGGGAAAGGAAGGAAGGAAAAAGGGAGAAAAATGCAAGTTAGCCACACTGTTAATGTTTCTAATTCATTGAAAAGGTAGGTTTGTGCTAATATTGATTGGAGAAATAAGTTAGAGCCAGAAATTAGTGCTGTAACTACTTTGTGCTACTATTAGTGCTGTAACAACCATGTCTTGTGCTGTAACTACTTTGAAGAAGACAATATGCAATATATTAACCATTGTTATTCTCCTATGATTTTGTTATGAAATTCTGTTTTACCTTTTTTCCATAATATAAAAAAATAAAAATTTAACTTAAAAATATCTTTAGAACACATATACCTTGTAATGAAAGTCTCAGTTGGGGATATTTATCACAAGGAATTAATCACATATTACTAACAAAGGGCTTTGTTCAACCATGGTTACATGTATATTGTGTGTAATACTGCAAATTTCAGGCCAACCTGAAGTTTTAATGGTCAATGATAGTTTAATTGTAAGTTGCAAACTTTAGCATCACTACTTCCTTGTGAAATATTACTACTACACATGAGAACAACAATATTAAATAGGCTTTGCATTTCACAAAAACTGAGTGTGAATATATTGAGACTCTAATAAGTATGCAATATCAATAATTGAAGACAAAGTAAATATATATGAGACAGATCATTTCTTTCTCTTTCCCTCACTCCAGAGAGGCAACCATGACTTTATTTTTTATTTTTTATTTTTTTGGCGGTACTGGGGATTGAACTCAGGACCCTGCGCTTGCTAGGCAGGCGCTTATTCCACTGAGCTATATCCCCAGCTCCCAACCATGACTTTAAATAACAACTAATTCTTAGGAGAAACCTCTGCCTGTTTTCTCCATCGTAAAAACTTTGTGATTGATCCTGCTCTTTGCAGAGAGTTCTTTGCTACTTGTCCCAGCTCCATGCCCTCTCTGGCTCTGACTCTGGAAGGGCAGGGCTGTGCACAAACCTTAGCCATTGGGAGCTAAGGGCGTTTCCCTTGTAATGATTCACACCCCCGAGACCTGTCTTCCTGGTTGGCTTGGCCAACACTACTCCATTGACTTAGAACTTAGGTTTCTCCCAGGTCTTTTTTTCTGTTTGACTGATTTTTTCCCCATTACTGGAGATAGAATCCATAGAATCTAGGGCCTTGGACTTGGTCTGAACCTGCTCCACCACTAAGCAACATTCCCAGTCTGAAAATAAGATCTCCCCCCACCCTGCCATCCGTCTCCTCTCTCCTGCTCTCTCTCTCTGTCATTCTGTCTCCATTTCTGTGACTCTGTGTCTCATTCTCTCTCTGTCTCTGCCTCTCCTTCTCTGTCTCTCTGACTCTGTTTTTCATTTGTTTTGATTTCATATTCCAACTAGTTTCTTCACTGAAAAACTGAGAGCTGTATAATCTCTGTTCCAATTAATGGAGTAAGATCATGCTATTGCACTTTAAACGAAATACAGTTAAAATCAATAAGAAACTTCACTTATCACAAAGAAACGTTGTTTAGCCTTTTCTATTATTCCATTTCCATTCTAAAAGTCACAAAGATTGACCCATTTTCATTAGAAATACAGATTTAGAACTGGCATAGGCCAGCAGCAACTCTCTCTTTCGGGTCCTGTTTTTCAGGACAAACACGAACTGTCTCACTCGCTGTCCCAGGAGGACCCTCTCCTTCCTTTGTTTCAGAACCAGCAGTGCACTCCAGGCCACTGTGTTCATGGGCACAGCAGCTGCTGCCTATGCTGATACTGTGCGCCTGTGCATGAGCTTTTGCAGGTTTTGTGCTTTGCTAGACCTTTGAAGAACAGTGTCCATTGTTAAAAGTGGGCTTGTGTTTTATTCCCACGTGAGCCTTCCAGGTCTTGGTACACAGAGAGCTTACCTAGGGTTAGTCCTGAAGGCTGCTGGTCTCATGGGTTCTCCTCAGGCTCCAGGGTCAACTTGTGCTTCCTGCCTGGCTCCCTGGAGAGGCACAGACAGCCACAGTGCTTCACTAAAGAGTACACTTCTGTCTCCCTCCAGGAGGATCTCATCTCATGATGCCTGAGGATTCTGAGTGTTTCTTGCTCAACCATCATTGCTGGAAACTGGTTCCTCTTCCATCTCAAGTTCTGACTCTGTTCAATGAGCCCTTCATTCCTCTACTAGGTTACAGTGCATACAAGTTTGGGAGGTTTTCTCCTCTTACAACAAAACATAGTTTTTTATTCTTTCCATGTGGTACTTGTGTTGCCAGAATTTTTTCCAGCAGTGTTTTGTTTATGTATTACATTGTTGATGGATTTTTTCCCCCTTAGGACCTTATGCACTCAGATGCCATAAAATGAATCCTAGTTAACTAATTAATACCACACCTCAAGCTCTGAGTTAAGCACCCTCTTGTGTCCTGTCTCAATTCTCAGGCTTATTCTGTAACACAGGAACTTTGATCATCACCCGCATGCCTGGGAGGCAGGAGGCTCAGCAGGTGGGCTGTGTAGCCTAGAGAATGACCTTCAACCCAGACAGTGTTGCTGCATCTGTGTCATGTGTATATCTGTGAGCATGTTTGCCAGGTGCAGGCTGAGTGCTGAGAACTGGGGCTTGGTTCTACTTTCATCACAGCTCACAACTTCACACCTTAGCCTGTGTGAGGGGGCACTCACAGTAGCTGCACCTCCATCAACACAACAAAGCACCCTTCTAGCTCTATCCCCACCCCATTCCCTCCTAGCCACTTGTCCCACTTCACACAGAAAAGTCCTGCTCTCCTGGAGAAAGCCATGCCACCACCATACCTTTGTAATCCACATTCAGATCAAATCTTTTCATTGTCTCAATAAGCTAACAAATTAAGGCAGGAATAATTCTCTCTGCAAGAAAAATGCAGAATAAATACTAATGTAGACCACTATTTTCCTGAATCATAAAGTACAGACAACAGTTTCCCATCACATACACTCCCGGGGAACAATCTTCATCCTCAGTAAGGCATGAACTCCACGGTGTGGAGGAGGGTTGCTGTTCATGATTGTGGGAGAAAATAGACAAAACAGTGCATTGTAAAAGTGACTCTCACACCAAGAAGTAATGGGAGACATAAGGACAATTCAGGATTTGGCCAAATGAGATTGAAAAATAATTTTTCCTTGTTGCCTGGCTGTTGTAATTTGGGTCCAACCCACAGTAAAGAGGAAAAGAGCTGTGCTCCACCTCCTTAGGCACAGAATACCTACACACATGATTTGCAATCACCCTTCCTGAGACTCTTGTTAATTCATTATTATCTATTCACTCAGTGAATTACTTGTGTCACCATGGATGCATGAACATTGATTTTACACTTTGGGCTGTAACCAAACACTCTTTTAATCAATTTTATTGCTAAATTTTTTCCAGTTTGGTGACTGAGTGCTCTTTCAGTTGCTTCTTTCACTTATCCTTCACAATGGCTTTTCCTTTTCAGCCCTTACTTTCTCACCCTATAGGATACTCCAGCCGCATTTTGTTTATGACTTGTCTCTATTACATATTCAAGTCATTTCTCCATGGAGCAAGAGGGGAAAAGAGAGACAGAGAGAGAGAGAGAGAGAGAGAGAGAGAGAGAGAGAGAGAGAGAGAGAGAGAGAGACACGGAGAGGCAGAGAGGCAGAGAGGCAGAGAGGCAGAGAGGCAAAGAGGCAGAGAGAGAATCTGACCATTTCCTGCACCGCTGTGTAGGATTACCTCATGTGAAATGCACACCCAGACCTACTCACTTTCTTAAGTCATTGTCCAGTAAGTTTTGTGTGGTCCATTTATGTACAACTCCTGGTTCTGCAGGTCAGAAATGCACACAGGCAATGCCTGGGTTCTCTGCCTAGGGTCTTACAAGCGAGCACCAAAGTGTCTGCCTGAGAGGATTCCTTCAACCCCTTTTAATTTGGATCTCGCTGTCACCACAACATATCTCTCCCAATGGTCCAGGGACTGTCACTCTACCATGTGACAGCTCAGGGAGTCCCAAGGCTGTCCTCCTTGTGGACAGCTTCTCCTGAATGTCCTGGTAGCCCCCTGTAGATATAAAGGAGCACTGGTCTCACCAGATTCTGTGCCTCATGAGCTGGCTCTGAGACAGTTAGCTTCATGATCTTTCCCTTAGTCACTTTCCAATCCCTGGGACCCATCACTCACAACAGAAAAGAGGAGAGGGTTATTTAGACTGATTCAGTCCACCACAGTTGGCTGTCTCCAAAGCAGGAACAGGGTCCAGAGGGCTACGGCAATGGAAGGGTGCTTCATTCACGGCACCCAGGAAACAAAACCTATGGAAGGAGCTTGGTACAAGAATATCTTTTTCAAAAAAAAAAAAAAGAATATCTTTTTCCAGGTGGCCTTCACCCAGATTCACCTCATAAAAGCACATTCAGCTACTGAATTCATCATTCATGCTGATGAGCATAGCACCCCATGCCTTCTATGTGCATGGAAATTTAGGGGGCTCTAGATGGAAGCCATAACCTCCCCTGGCCCCCAAAGACTCATGCTCATATCATTTTGAAAAATACATTTTGTCCATCTCTAAGAGTTGAGAAAGTTTTATCAGTTCCATTATTGCTGAAAAATCGAAATTCAGTCTCCTCTGGGACTCAAAATAAACTCTTCAATCAAAAGTTAAATATTTCCAACATGCAATGGCATAGGGTAAACATTCCATTCCAAAAGTGAGAAATAGAGGAAAAGAAAGGGATGGGACCAAAGAGTGGAACCTGGCAGGGCCAACAAGAAATCTTGTAGCTCTATGTCCAGTATACAAGGTAAATTGAGGTTAGATATGAGCTCCAAAGGAATTGTTCAGCTCCGCTTCTATAGACTTGCTGGTTGCAGCTCCCATGGTCTTCCTCTTAGGGTGGTTCCACTCACACACAACCTGTAGCTTCCCTCGGTGCGCATTCCACATTTTTGAAATCTCCACCTTCCTGAGGTCTCCTCTGCACTTTCAGTTTTACCCCCCAAACACCCTCATCACACACTCCTCTCTCAATGGCAAATTGAGAGGCCACCCAGGCCTTCCTCTGAAATGTAGTGTAAGCCTCACTGACACCACAATTATTGTCTACATGTCTGTAAAACCAGCACCACATGAATGACACCATGTGGATGATACCATATCAGTTCAAGCAGTAGCTGGGCCCCCTTGCATCATAACTGCAGAGGCCCCGAAGTGTCTGGATGATTGAACTCAGGAAAGCATTTTCCACTGTGTCCCTGAAGAAGCAAATCACCCTGGGGTTCCTTTTTTCAAATTAAATCTTTGTTGTTTTGCACCTTTGAGCCTGTGACGTTTGGGGGCATGCTGATTTCTGAGATGCCTTCAAACTGTCTTTCTTATTATCCTTATGCAAACTACTTGGCTTCTTTTCAATGCTAGTCATCAACCATGCTTTCCACTACCCCAACTTTGTAAGAATTTGCTTTCTGGTGAAGCCACAATCTTCATTCTAATATTTTCTACTGTCTTTTTTTTTTTTTTTTTTTTTTGGCAAAGATGAGGCTAATGACAGCTAGCTTTACCTGTACCATAGCCTGAACACTGAGATGCATTTAAATTATCTCTGCCAGAAAGATTAGTCAAAATCTCCAGCCATGACTAAATGTAGAAACATTTCCTGATGGCACATAATGGCCTCTTGTCGAACTGCCAAGGGAGTCGTTGTTCCCAACTGAAGCACCCTGAGGCTGACACTTACACCTGCCTTTCTGTCAGCACGCTTCTTCTGAGCTCCAAAGATAATCTCCTATCAAGGGTGGCTGAATTCTAGAGCTGCTTCTCCAGCCAGTATCTTGAAATCTTTCGAGATGACTGCAAAGCAGTTCCAGTGGCTTCTGAGCCACATGGTCAGGTATAGTCACAGCAGTCTCCACTTTCTGATACCCAAATCTACCTTAGCCACTTTCCTATTTCTGAAACACACTACCAAATACCACATGTTAAAGGAAGATGTATTTTTGCTCAGAATTTTAGCCTATCACCAGCCAGCTCCAGGCAGAGGGGCATGGTTTCCTCTACTGTGCTTACCACTTTCTCAAAGTGCTCATCCCACAGCACTCAGGAAGCAGATAGAGAAGGATAATGCCCCCAGTATCAGTCTACAACCATGTCCTACCTCCCAATAGTACATTCTGTTACTGAACTCATCAGTGGGTGAACACACCAATAAGTACAGCAGCCCCACAACACAGTAATCTTCCACACACTCTGGGGAACTAGTGGTAGAATATTACAGTTACAGAATATTATAGAAAATCCAAAATTTTCATGTGTGAAGGGTGTCTGGAGCCTGTTTTCCTTTAAACTGCAAGAGTCAAGTGTCTTGTCTTAGCACTGGCAAAGTGGCTAAGACAGTATCTTTCTCCTGGGACATTTTTGGAGCAACAAGCTTTATAAGCCATGGCACCCTTGGGTGGACATCCTCTGAGAAAGACAGCACAGATCTCTTCTTGCCTTGGACATACCAGATGAAGGGTGAGTTCTAGGGCTAGAAGGAGCAGCTGAACATAGGTGCCTTCTCACGACACACACAGCAGCATCTTCATGTTTTATTTCTCATTTCTCCTTTCTCTCATAGGACAATGGTACTATCATAGTACCATAGTATTTGTGGATTTAGTATAGTGGGTTTATGTGTATGTGAGAAAGAGAGAGACAGAGAGAGAGAGAGAGAGAGAGAGAGAGAGAGAGAGATTTTACTTGATGGGCTAAAGAAAACTGCCACAAAATGCATCAGTTACTATGATAAATGAGGAAATCCACAAAAAGTAGAGACAAATAGAGGTAAACATTGATATGGTGTACAGACATAACATCAAAGGAATGAACCATAAAAAAACCTCACACTTTGTAAAACATCATGAAATTACTGTTCAGATTATAGCAGAAACAAATCAGAAAGGCAAATGTCATGTTGGGGAAAATATTTGCAAAATTAATAAACAAAATGAGTATTCTTAGGACAGAGAATTTATAAATTTATCAAAGTAAAAGCAAATTTATCAACGGAATGGAAAGGGAGCAGTAATAGGCAAGTCAAATAGAGAAAAGGGAGTGAACGTTGGAGAAAAATGTTTCATTAGTCATAAAAGAAATGCAAAGAGGCTGAAATTGCTATTGTTTTATTGATATAACCAACAAATGACACGTAATAGCACTGTCTTTGGTGGGAGTTTGGCTAAAATGGGCACTTTCAGACATGAGCAATAACACACTTATTTAATGTCACTTTTCTGAAGAGCATTTTGGCCATTAGAATGGAAAGGATTGTAGGTGAATATATAAAATCAGTAACTCAGCAACTCAAATGCATTTATCTGTGAACACATAATAGTACTTGCTTAAGTCAGAATGCTGTCAGGACACACAGAAATGGAAATTTTCCCTAGGAACAAGGACTACAGAAGGGAAGGACAGGCTTGTTAGGGCAGTGTTCCCTGTATCGTTCCATGCACTTGTGCATGTCTGTCAATGAATTAAATACAGACACATATATGCACACACGTATATATTCATATTATATGCATTGTAATTACAGAGTATACCTCAGAAACATTTCCAGATAAGCCTACATAAACTTGTTTTCTTTTTACCTGCAGAATAAGATCTTATTTAACGGATACACTGTAAGTGAATTAACCATATATCTCACCAGCATCATCACTGTTTTTATTTCCAAATATGTTTTATATACCTGCTATTAACTCATTCTACATAATTTAAGTGAATAAATATGCTTATCTATTTGCATAATAGTTACATTATTTATATATACTAAATACAGTTACTCTACTTACATATTGTCAGTTACATCTAGTTACATTATATGTAGCTTAAGAGAAGGAGTGCACTTTTCTGTTTACATGTTGATGAAAATGAGTACTTGCCTATTTATGACTGATATATTTCCTGCCCAATGCTGTCACACTATGGATCTGTCTGATGATCGGCTGTGATGATCAGTTTGTGATAATAAACACATCCCTCGAAGTACTATGATTACTTAATGTAACTCCAGCTCTACCTGAAAATCAAAACCGTTCTTCCAACTAAAGTGTTGTCAGCAGGTTTTGTGTCTTGGCTGGAAAGAAAGTGCTCGTTTGTAAATTCATTTTAAACTCCTGCTAAAAGGTAATTACAAAGGCCCACAAGAGCAGAGCCCACACATGGTTGGCAGCCTCAGACGTGTCTGGAGACACAGCTGTGTGGCCTGTTGACAGGAGGAGCCGTGCTGGAAATGACCACTCAAGAAGGAGCTTCAGGAATGGTCTGGCCCTGCGCTGTCACCTCCTTCTACTCCTGAATGCATTTCTGTGTCCCCCACTTTGCTGCTCCAGGCTGCACACAGAAGGCTGACCAATTGGAATGTTCCATCTCACATAGCAGCGACCATGTCTGAGGTGGGCATCTGCCTGAAGCTGTCCCTAAGGGCTCAGCTTCCAATGGAGCTACTGGAGACAGAAGGTGAGAGACTGAAGACTCTCTGTTGTGGCTTTGGAGACAGAGGAAGGCGCCAGTCACTGAAGAACACAAGTGGCCCCTAGCGGCTGTGGAAGATGAGGACATGAATTCTCCTCTGAAGGGTATAGCCCTGGTGATCCCTTCATTTTAAGGATTCTGACCTCCAGAATGGTAGGACAAAAAACTTGTGCTGTTTGAAGCCACTACATTGAGGGGTATTTGTTGTAACAGTGCCAAGAGCACATGCAGTACCCTAAACATTCCTTGTGGCCATCTGCTCTCCTTTAGGGCCTCTGCCACCCACAGCCACACATCATCCTTTGCAGATTCAGCTCAGATCATGCCACACCTTGCTCAATGTCCCCGTGCACCTGAACTGAAACTCATCCAGGCTGGTTGGATCTTGACTACTGGTGACGAGTTACATTCCCAATTGTATCTTCATTCCATCTTTCTGGGAAACCTGAGCACCTCTGTTTCCTCCATCTCACTCCCATCTTCTCTCACTGCCTCGCCAAATTCAACTTACTTAGGATAAGGAGATAATTACTACCCACTGCCAACAGCATTCCAGATGCCAGGTCTTCATGTATTTGTTCATATTCAATGTGCGTGCAAAGAAGCCCACAGTCTTCTGTCATATTAAAATTCTGATTGCACAAGACTTGAGTTCAGAATTAAACAAAATGCTCCTGTGTGTGTGTGCATGTGTGTGTTTGTGTGTGCAAGCATTCGTGCATGTGCACATCCTGCAGGAAGGGACAAAGAATGTAGAAGTTCACAATAATCACCACGTTGTTACATCTGTTGGTGAACTCACTCCACACCCATTGTTACCTAGTCCCCATTATAATTTGAGTCTGCAGAATCCTCCAAAGACCACTGTGTGAAAGGCTTTTTCCACAGCTCCTAATTCACCATAGGTTGGTGGAAAAGTGTGCGTGTTGTCTTAATAACAATTGTGATGTTAGAACAAAGCACTGTGGAACAGAGTGAAGATGGGGAATATTTTAAAGCAGCATTGTTTTCTTTTCATGCCAATGAAAACGTTTCTCAAAAATCATGAGGTAGTTTATTTCAAGTTAAGGTAACTTGAATCCAGAGCACTGAACTGTGGGATCTCTGCAAAGAAGAGCTCTCTGACAGGCAGGATCTCTGCAGAGAAGAGCTCTCTGGCTTTGTGTTCTTGGCTTCCTTTCATTTGCTTTTTTCCTAACTTTTGTCTCACCTGCTCTACAGCTGAGCTGTCAAAGGAAAGAGGAGGAGCCTGTTCAAAGCCTAAACACCTCAGGCATGGCTCCACAGTAATTCTCACTGCTGGAAGTGGGGCTGCTCAGGCAGCGGTTTGGAGTGCACAGCAGACACATACTCCCTCGATTTCAAACACTGCACAGTCTACCACCAGACCAGGCAACAAGTTTGGGAAATGGGAAGAAACCAGGTGACAGTAGTAATTTTTTTTGGTAGGTTTTTGTTATTGTCTTTTCTTTCCTTTGCTTTTACTAGAAAAATACATTGGATTAAGGAAAATATAAAAAATAAACATAGAGCAGAAAACTAAACCCATGCCTGTGCAACAGTTCATCTATTGTTGATATTTTTCTCAACATAATTCACACTTCTGTCGCCTCCACCCTCCTTCCCTCCCTCCTCCTTCTCTCCCCGCAGAGTGATAACCACACTCAGATTCCTTTGTTTCTGCCTGCTTGAGATTTAGTTTTTCTTTCATCTGATTGGCTTAATATTCTGAGTACATGTTTGCATTACTGAGAATATGTGCAGGCTTGCTTCTCCAATCTCCACAATTCCTTCAGGCAATCAGCTGGTCCTCTGCTTGTCCCTACCTGTGATTATTGATTTTATGTATCAACTTGAATTGGAGAAGGGATTCCCGGAGAGCTGTCAAACCATTACTCTCAATGGTCACGGAAGGTAATTGTAGAAGAGTTTTGCCTCTGATTCGGTAGATGGAGTAAAGTATTCTGCTTTCACCAAGGGATGATGTCACCCAATCCACTGAAGACCCAAACAGCATAAAGGTGGAGGAAGGGTGATGTCATGCTCTTCTGTGGTTGAGCCTCTATCTGCACTCTGGAGCAGGGGACCCTGTTCCACCCCTTAGTGTGCAGATAGGAAGTCACAGCAGCTAAGGGGCCCCACCTCATCCCTCTGTGCTCCCCTGACCTCCACCTGAGTTACACTATTATGGCCTGAAGCTTTAGCCTTGACTATACCTACTCCATGTTTGACCTAAAAATCACCCCGGCTGCCCAAGGCAACCGTAGTTAGGCAGAACAAACAAGATCAGAACGAGGAAATGTTCCTTGAGAAACAGTTGACCCATTCCAAAAGGCACCTAACAATCCGTTGAGGTGAACAGTAGCTTGCCAAGCAGGACATCTGTAACCCCCTGCAGTTTGCGGATTTTACCTTTATAAATAATGGCCCGGCTTTCATAGCCCAGGTGACCCAAAATCTAGCTGCAACTTTGGAGATTAATTGGAAATTACATTGAGCCTACCGACCTCAAAGTTTGGGACAAGTAGAAAGAATGAACAGAACTATAAAGGAAACCATTGCTAAAATGGCTTTAGAGTCTGGCGAAACTGGGTAAGTCTCCTTCTTTTTGCCCTCCTGCGAGTTTGATGGATCCCCTTAATCCTGGGAATTATTCTCTTTGAGGCCATGTATGGGCGACCCCCTCACCTGGTTCCTCATCTCCATGATGATAAGCTGGCAGCTATCACTGATGGAGAACTTATTAAGTCCCTACAGGCCCTTCAGCCTTTCCTCCAGTCCACTCATCATCTGTTCCAAGAACATCAAGTGGTTCCTGAAAAGCACAGCGACGCCTTGGCGGCTCAACCTGGCGACCTAGTTCTCACCAAGAAAAGACAATGCTCCTCCTTCGACCCGCTAGGAAGGATCCTTTACTGTCATTTTGAGCACACTAACAGCCGTCAAAGTTGCCAGCAAGAGCCACTGGATTCATCATTCTCACTTTAAGGCTGTTCCTGTGGAACCAGAAGACACAGCTAAGTGGACTATTAAAAAGATTTCTGACCCCTTAAAGATCAAACTCACAAAATGTTAACCAAAATCTCTGCTTACTATATGGTTAATTGTATTTGCTTTAGCTTCTGTACCATTGCTGTTGCTAGACATGCCCTTTTATTTTCCTGACTTGGTGGGCAACCAGTACCCTTGATGGGCGTGGGCTTGTGACAAATGAAAGCACAGGTAACCCAGAGCTAAGAATGGGTCTTTGTGACCTCTTGGGGGCACAGGAGCTGATCAAGACTATCTGGCCACTATAGTATATAAAGGATATGGCGGTGGCATGGGGTCATTAGAATGCTCCCTTAGAGGTGTCCGTTATATGCCTGCCCTGAAGGTTCACAGGACCCAAGCTGTCAAGGTCACGAGGACTTTTACTGTAGTTACTGGGGCTGTGAAACCATTGCCCCTTGGAAACGTACTGATACATTCCTCAGAATTATCTGCCTCCACCAAGATAGCACTTGTAACATAGGTACTTGCAACCTCTTACTTGTTAAACCTCCGCAGCCCACACATCCCAGTTGGAGAGGGGGAAAAACCTGGGGAATAAGAGTATATGTCTCAGGAGTCCAGGGAGATCCGGGGAAGATGGCGACCGGGTGAGCAGCAAGGGAGCGAACCTCCTTGATAAACACCACCAGCTCGAGACAGACTTGGTGAGCGTGAATGCCGGAACCTTGGCTGGGAAGTTTAAACTGGGCGTGTTTCTCTGAGATGCCGGGGGAGATGTGGTAGGGCGGACCAGGCTGCCGGGGCAAGACGTGGGAAAGTCCCAGACGCTGGGAGCCGGGGACGATCCCCGCAGGGAAGAAGCGGGGATCGGTCCAGGCGAAGTGGGAGCGCGGCCGCCTCGGGCCCTCCCACCCCCCGAGCTGGTGCAGCCCCCCGGCGGCTCCCGACAGAGATTGGCTTGCTAGCGGCAGAGACGCCCGGCGATCCCACGTTTCACGCGTGTCGGGCGAGCCACGTGGAGGGCCCCAAACGCTGCCGGGAGCGGAAAAATTTGCGGGGCCCTAGCGCCCTGAGAGCAC
>PVLD010015390.1:0-48682 GCA_004027595.1 Dinomys branickii | reverse complement strand
TTTCTGCTGAGATTTGTTCTTCTGTCTTCCCTTTTTTGGGTATCTGATTCAAAATATTGAGCAGTAGATTCCCCAGGCAGTTCAGCAGGCAAAGGTCTGCTGCAGAGGTTGTTCCAATGACTTTTCTTTGGGGGAATGTCCCTTAAGCTTTCTGCTGAGAGTTCCGCTTAAAAGGCTGTACAGATATTGGTTAGATACTCCCTACCTAGTGACCTGGGTGAGGTGTGTAAGACCGCTCCCTCGCCCTCCCAGGGTTCCCTGCAGGTATAGGGATGGATCTCCTCCCCCACTCGGTGATCTGGTCGCAAGCGCAGATATCTCATCAGTTTTTGGAGTCCCTGCAGGCAGGAAGGCTCCAAGGTGCCAGTTTATCCTTTGGGGCTTTCTGCGCGGCCCGCCCGATGTGCTTGAAATGTGGGCCTGCTGGGCGTTGCCGCCGCTAAAAAGCTGATCTCTGTCGGGAGTCGCCGGAAAGCTGCGCCGGCTCGGGAGGCGGGAGGGACCGAGCTGGCTGTGTTCCCAGCGCGTTCGGACCCAGCCAAACTTCCTCCCCGCGCGGAGCGTCTCTGGCTCCCAGCGTTTGGGGCCCTCCGCGCGGCTTGCCCGATACGCGCGAAACGTGGGACTGCCAGGTGTCTCCGCCGCTAAAAAGCCGATCTCTGTCGGGAGTCGCCGGAAAGCTGCACCGGCTCGGGAGGCGGGAGGGATTGAGCTGGCTGTGCTCCCAGGGCGCTAAAAGTGCTGTTTAAAGTATTATTTAGAAGAGAGAAAATCTGGAGGCAATCTATATACTGAATGTATCAGAGAACAGCTAAGTGAATTTGCTATGCCTTTCCAATATAGTATTACACAGACATTAAAATCTTCATCATAAAGGTAATTTAGTGACAAGAAATGTTAGATTAGAAAAAGTATGCAAAATTAACTCTAATGACAAATGTTAAAGAACAGTAAAATGAGGAAGGAACAACTTTTAAAACATCATGTTGTACACCGTAAATATACTCAATTTGTGCTTGTAAGTTAAAAATAGATAAATAAAAGAGGAAGAAAATATACCACATTGCTACCTGTGGTGTTAAGAGGACATAACAATTATATTTTCTAATTTTATGTACAGTTAATATAATTTAAGAAGCTAGATTGTAAACTGGGCATGAGTTTTGAGTAAGGTGGGAAAATCAGAGGATGGATGAAATGAAGGGTGACTGGGTCACTGGAAATCGCGTCACGGAAGCTGTGCGCAGGTGCCAGTTACCCAGCGTCTGAGGGTCTCTATCAGTACACTGCTCTCCCATCAACACACTATGGTTATATTCTGGGATTCTTCTCTGTTTTCCTTCCTAGTCCTATATTCTGTCTCACAGCATGAGACAGAAGGTAAAGAGTTAATACCGATGCAGAGCTCCTTCTATGAAAGAAATAGACTGTATATTTTAAAAACATTTATCTTTCATAAGGCACCCCTCATACTGTTACTAACAGTGGTACCAATCACGTTTTCCAGATGACTAATACTTTTGTTGTCATCTATAATGGAAGAAAATATTTGGTGGCCAGAAAGTGCATTTCTGCTTCATGTCCCTCAGTCAGCTCTCAGTGTGAAGAGATATAATCCTCACTAAATTATTTCAGTGTTGTTATTTATGAGCAGGTTAAATACTGGGGCCTCATTAAGCTATTCTGTATCTGAGTATCTCTTTTATTTATATTAGCATATCTTCCTCAGAATATAATCTCTGATCTAAAAGAGGGAAGATACCAGGGCCATGAGACTGCCTAGGATGGAAGGAAAACAAGATGAGACTGCAAAACACCCTCTTCAAGAGGATATAATAGCTCTGTGTGAGCTGATGATAGTCACAGGCCACTAGCCACATTTGATTCTTTCTCCCTCACACTCAGGAGCCTGCTTATCTCTGGTTAAAATTCTTCAAGGAGTATCTTATGTGACATTTGTTTCCTGGAGCAAACTTCTTTCCTATTTGTTGAGCTAGTACTGAGCTTTTCTGATAATATTTCACAGAACCTTGAGATTTTGAAGTTAGAGGAGACCTTGGAAGCATTTAACATTATATTCTCTCAGAAACTCAGAGAGAAGTAACTTTTGCCAGAGCGTGCTGATAAGTCAGAAGTAAGCAATTTCAAGTTTATCACATGGTGGTCCAGGCATACACTGCTACTTATCACCAACACCTATAAAGATATGTCTGCTCTGCCAGCTTGTAAGCTCTTTGAGCAGACAGACTGACTTCTTCATCTTTGATGTGACCAAGAAGAAAGGACAAAGTCAAGTAGTACATGTCCTTTCTGGTGATTCATTAGAAAAGGTGTTAGCTCAACCACATTCTTTTCTATTTTCCTTTCCAGTCCTATATTCTGCCTCATAGCATGAGTCAGAAGGTAAAGCGTTAACACCCATTTATAGCTCCTTATTCTATAAAAGAAATAGATTACATAGACTGGCTGGAAACAGTGTTGCCAGTGAAGCCAAAGGAAGTCTGTTCCTAGAATCTGTTATGCTATCATAAATGGCACAACAGAGCAACCTGAAAGAGATGGAGATTATGACTTTTAAAAGATGTAATGGGAAGAGATATCGCACAACATGGAGAACTATGCTTTAATGCAAACAGGGTAGTCCTTTACCCCAAAGTCAAGTGGGTCATGTTTTTCCCCCAGCTGGATTATTGTAATAGTGGAATAAAAGTAAACCGTCCATAGATTATTTTTCCTTAAAATGTACACCACCATACAATCCTTAAATGTGCAAGTATATTCCGATTAGAAATCAGAATGCTATATGAAAAAATTTGTAAAACTTCTAGGAATGTTTTAAAACTTTGGCTAAGTTCTCTAGGAAAGATGCTAACATAGGCATTAAGGATACAGTGAAAACTTGGGAGGGTAGAACTACCTTTTAACTTGCTGTGATTCGACCTACCCACTCAAACATTTTGTTCATTTCTTCCATCAACAAATATTCATCAGGTACCTAATGTGTACCAGATACAGAGCAACGAACAAGGCAGATATGATAATTACAATCTAGAGAGGAAGATAGACAACTAACAAAAGAAAACAAATAAAGAGCAGAAGTGCAACTGATCATTACCACTAAGGAAATAAATAAGATGACAAAGAGTAATGGGTGGGGAGGTGGCAGTAGGGTTTACTTTAATCTGACTAGTATGCTCCATGTATTTGCCTATGTATTTTTTGTTTTGTTTTGTTTTGCTTTTTGGTTTCTGGGTTTTTGAGACACGGTCCACTACATAGTTCAGGCTGGCCTTGAACTCACTATGTAGTCCAGGCTAGCGATCCTCTTTCCTCAGCCTCCTGATCATTGGAATTAAAGGTATGTGCCACCTTGGCTGGCTTACTTGCCTATATAATATCAAGGAAATTACAGAATTTTTCTGGTACTCAGATCTCCAACAAGACACACTAAAGTTCAACTAGGTGATATTAGAATGGAAAAAACTCTTGATGTGAAAGTAAGAAAACTTAAGCTTGTGTCCTGGCCTTGTCTGTCAAACCCCACCTGCATTGTCTCCTTGTGACTAGTGTGCAAGAACCACTGGCAACTGAAGTCACCTTTGGACTTTGCCCACACCACACACTTAATTTTTTTGTTTTTTCCTTTTTTTAAGATGGGTTCTCATGATGTTGCTCAGACCACTCACAAATTCTTGGGCTTCACTGATCCTCTGTCCCATCCTCCTAAGTAGCTGGGACTACAGGTGTGTGGCATGTAGCCAGCTCACACTTAAGCTTCTTTTTTAGAACTTTCTGGATGTTTACATCCATTTTCACTAGATAAGACCTCTGAGGACTTTAGAAACACTTAAGTAAGTTTTCTGTTTTACACTTTTAGACAAGAAGCCTATTTACCTGATGCACGGAATGATAAGCTTGGTAGACAGGTACTGAGAACCAGTCAGTGATACTGTATTCTTCGTGGCATATTAGAAAACCCTACTGTAGTAGCTCAGTGCTAAAGTACTTGGCGAGCATAAGCAGGGCCCTAGGTTCAAGGTCCAGCCCACAGAAAAATCAAACCAAACTCAATCCAACCCAACCCAACCCAACCTCACAAACTGCTTTATCCTCTCTTTTCTTTTTCCTGCACTGTTTAAGTGAGAGATTGAAGAAGAAACCCAAATCACCAACAACCATTATCTCTTCTTCAAATTTTGGTTAACTGTGGTTAAAGCCAAGCATAGAATTCTTCAGTAAAAACCCATCATACCCCAGAAAAGAAGCCATACCGAGTGCAGAGTGCCATTGCTGGTTGCTGTGGGTGGGCGAGCCCACCGCTCATTTTCCAGTTCTTCCATTACTTGGTTCATGGCACTCTTTAGCCATGTGTCCACAGAAACACCAATCTGCTTTAGCAGGTCAAGCCGGGCTTCTGCTTTCAACTTAATTATCTAAGAAAATCAAAATAAGAGTTAGAAATCAAGGCCATTTTCCCTCACATTGTTATTCTCCAGTTATTAATAAGAATGATCTTGATATTCATCAGCACGTCTTCCTTGGCATAGATACTAATTTTTCTCCTGCCAAGAAAAAGAGAGGGGAGGGAGAAGGAGAGACATGAACAAAGAATAGGAGTTTCAGCCTCCTGATAATGGCAAATGTATACTTACATTTCATTCTCATTCACTTATTCCTTTGTTTATCTCAGGGGGTGCTGGAGACTGCACCCAAGGCCCGCTGCACGTAAAGTATACATCGTACTACTTAGCTCTACCTAGTTCTTTGGCTCATCTGTATCTTGACAAAAGCATAGTATTAAAAGCACAATATTGATGACACATAAAATATAACTCAGGAACAGGAAGAGATTAATGTGCCATAAAGTCTGCTTTCCTCTCCCATTAAAAAAGCTATGCCTCAGAATATCCTGAAACATACCATTTTTGAGTAGCCTTGTTACCCAATACATGGGATTTTTCTTCTTGTATAATCCATATTTTATAGTTTATTAATGACATCATGTCACTTCCTTGCTTAAAAACTTCCATGACTCCAGACTACCTATTAGGTAGAGAATCAAACAATGTTTGGGTATCAGGGATATAGCTCAGTGGCACAGAGCCTGCCTGGCAAGCACAAGGTCCTGAGTTCAATTACTGGTACCAACTCTGCCCCCAAACCCCCAAAACCCTAATTTTTCACCTGGAATAAAACAGTTTTCACAGTTTGGCTGGATTCTTTCATTTCTCCCCACACACCTTACGCCTTCACAGCACCACACACCATTCTTCCAACACCCTGTGCACTCTCACGGCTCTGTTTGTACCAGCCTCCCTGTGCACAAGGCCTATCCCCCCACTCTGCTCCTGGGGGTTGAACTCAGGGCCTCTGCACTAAGCTACATTCCCTAACCCTTAAAAATTTTGTTTTTTCAACCAGGCATGGTGGCACACATCTGTAAGTTCAGCATTTTAGAGGCTGAGGCAGAAGAACTGCTGCAAGTTCAAGGTCAGCTGGGCTACAGAGCAAGATACTGTCTCAAAAAACAAAAAATCACAATTTTTTTTTTATTTTGAAACATGGTCTCAATAAATGCCTAAATTGCCCAGGCTGGGCTCAAATTTGGAATCCTACTGTCTGCACATCCCAGAGTGCGGGAATTATAGGGTATGCCACCATGCCTGGCTCTCTTTAGTTTAACAGGCTCCAACTTTTATTCTTTGGTATATGTCGTATCACCATGCTAGTATGCATTTTAAAGCAATGAAATGCTAAAGAGAGAAAAGGGGGAACCAAGAATCTCTTTTTTGGAAATCATAAGTATAAGTCACTTAACTGCTGAAGCAGGGAAACAAAGAAATATAAACATCCAGTATATTTTATTTTCTCAATATTGAGTAATCTAGTTTTCTTAAGATTTATTTTTGCCAGTACTTTACCAAACAACTGATGAACATGGTATTTGCAGTTCCAGAATTAAACACTGTTATCTTCTACTAAATATACAGTACAGTGTATATATTTTGGTTTCTGTCCATGAGGTTCCCAGCTTATAATTTCCATAGCCTTTGTTATTTCCTAAGTGACTAGAACAATATGCCTATCTTTCGTTAAATAATGTAGCCTTTTGTCCTTAGTTTTTGAAGCAGTTTCAGTACAATGAAGATGAATGACAGTTGTCTGTTACAATGTTGGGGTGCATTAGGCCCCCAAAAGCAAAATCTTTACCTGCTCTCTTTTCTTTCCAAGGCAGCTATAGAAACTAGAATTTTTCTTCATTAAAGCAGGTCATAAAAAGTAAACTCTAAGATTTCCTTACTGTATTAGAGCTGGCCACAGAGAAATTCTCTGACCTACCTTATCTCACAGTAAATCATAAGGCGTCATTTCAGAAGGGGTTTGAGCCCACACCTGGAAGGAAAGAATGCTGCACGAAAAGGCCAAGAAGTATCTGACTATAGAGGCTCTGTTGGGTTTTCCCACCGAGGCTATCAGCATCAGTCACAACCTTTCTTGTGTAATCACCTTTTTATGTTGTCCATGCTTCAGTTGTGTCTACGCAATGTGGTCTCCACAAAATTGACAAAGGACAGGCTTTAAGAGCTGCCAGACAGCTGAACACGTGTAGTGTCGCAGGAAAGTGACCAAGAACTCATCCATGTGCCTGGAGGGTGGCACATCCCAACACCATGGGGATGGAAGCTCGAGTACCCAGAACTCCTCCAGACTTTATCCTATGTATTATGTCTTCCTCTGGCTGTTTACTTGTATCCTTTTAGATGTAGTAAAATAAAGTATTTTTCCAAGTTCTGTGAATTGCAGTAGCAAATTAATGGAGCTCCAAGGGGGGTTGTGGGAGCCCCAGTTTAAAGCCTGTTAGAAGTTCTGGAGGCTTGGACTTTTTAGCCTAGGTTAGTAACTTATCTAAAAGAATCAGCCTCCTATAGCTACACCCCTGCTATAGTTCAGACTGTAAATGTCTCCTGATGGTCCACGCGTTACAGGCTTAGTCTTCAGCTTGGCACTACTGGAAGGTGTAGAAACTTTAAGATGTGGGGCCAGGTGGGAGATCTGCAGGGGTGTGCCCTCCGGGGAGATACAGCAATTGGATGCTAGCCCCCCTTATTTTCTTCACATCTTGGCTATGAGGAAAGTAGCTTTACTCTCTTTAGTAAAGTTGGTCTCCTAATTTTAGGGTCCCCATCATTATGTGTTGCCTTGTAATAGGTCCAAAGACAATGGAACAACTGATTCTGGACTGAAACCTTTAAAACTGTGAGTCAAAATAAGCCCTTTTTTCTCTATAAGGTGATTATCTCAGGTATAAATTATAGTAATGGAAAGCTGACTAACATATACCCATTACAAAAGTCAGAAACTGGTATAGAGATATATTCTACATTCAAAAAGATTTGCAAAGAAATCTAAAATTTGATTCAGTAGTTAACTATTAATAGTATTATTTGTATTGCATTTCTATAATGCTTAATATGTATTGCAGAATAAAGCAAATAGGTAACATTATTTGGAACTAAGGTCCTCAATGTTAAGATTAAAATGATAGAAACCTGTAATTTAAAAAGTTTAATAAAACCCTCTAGCCTTAAATTTTAATTGGACACATCAAAATGAACTCATGATTATAAAATAGCAATAAATTTCTAGCTCTAACAACAAAGAAAAGGCAAGAAACAAATGACACAGAAATAAGCCCAGCCCTTGACAGCTCAAACATTGGTGCCTAAATACTGTTCTCTATTAAAAGAAATCAGAGCTCCTCAGAGAGACAGCTAATTCTAAGTCTTGGCAGGGAAAATATGCAGTGAGCTCAGGATAGCTTGTGCTTCAGACATCTTTGGGGGTAATGTCAAAAGGACAGAGAAGTCAGTCTGAATGAACTCCCTCCTTTAGACAATGGGGCACCAAATTAGGTAACTCTACTTAAAAGTGGCAACTGAAATTGTTAATACAGTAAATAAACAAAAATATCTGTATTAAATTGAAAATACATCAAGTACTACTCCAAAAGAAAAGCAAAGAATAACTGCTAGGAAAAGACCACCTACAGTAGAACTACAAACTGAAAACGACGCTGGGCTTGCCCTAGCGTGAAGCCTCGCAGTTCTGTCCTGCCTGAGTTGAGCTGTCTTATTTGACATCCATGGCATCCATTTAGGGCTCAACTGTCCCTATCAGAAAAGCTACTCTAGACCAGACTAAATACAGTTTCAAAACAAGCCTCAAAATGATCACCCTGATCTCCAGTAACTGACCTTGCAGTCAAAATAAAACTCAACAGTTTGTAGGAGAATCCACACACTTAATAATTAAATATTTATAGTATTTTGTGAAAAACAGTATGTATTTAAAAAGCAGAGGCCAGGCATGGTGGCTTATGCCTGTAATCCCATCACTTGGGAGGCTGAGGCAAGAGGATCACAGTGCGTTCAAGGCCAGCCTAGGCTACACAGTGAGACATTGTCTTTAAAAAAAAAAAAGGCAGAAAAACATATGAACCATAATCAGGAGAAAAATCCTTCAAAATTTAATAAAGGACTAACACCAACCCTACATACACTATTTTAGAAAATGAAGGAGTTGTGGGCTGGGATGTAGATAAATGATGCAATGCAAATGTGAGGCCCGAAGTTTGATTCTAGTACCAAAAAGGAAAGAAAAAAAATCCCTTTAAAAAATAAAAAAAGAAGCCGGGGGTGGGGGAGGCTGAGGCAGGAGGATTGTTGTGAGTTCCAGTCCAGCCTGGGCTACAAAGTAAGCTCAAGGCCAGCCTGAACTGCATAGAGAGACCCTGTCTCAAAAAGCCAAAAAAAAAAAAAAAAAAAAAAAAAAAAAAAAAAAAAAAAAAAAAAAAAAAAAGAAAGAAAGAAAAAAGCAATTGTGAATATTTCCTGATTTTATAAGGGCAGTACATTTTGAGAAAAAATAAAAACAAAACCATATTATAGGCCAGTATCTCTCATGGATATACATTAAAAATTCTTTAAAATGTATTAGTCAATTAGATACAGCAGTATACAAAAATGCAATTTATTCGAGAAAAACTGTAAGACAAGTTTAAGATTAGGAAATTAATCATAACATAACTTATTTGTATACTGATCCATAAGTTATAGTTTTTATATAGAAAATAATGAAGAAAATTGATGTCTGAATATATGCCAAAAAAGGATTTGGCAAAGTTCAACATCTGTATTCACAGGTAAAGGAAAAAAAGTGCTCCTCAATTTAAGGAAATTCTGGATAATTTCTTCCAGTGTTAGGAAACAGGCAAGGATGTGGCAATTACCACATCTATTCAGTATCTTACTAAAAGGCCTATCCAGTGTAATAAGGCAAGAAAAATGAGTAAAAGTTAATTAAATGGACTGAAAATGAAAATATACAACTAAAATTGCCTTTATTAGCAAACAACACAATCATAGAAAACGACTATCTTAAGGAATCTACCGAAAAGTTATGAGAACTAATAAAATAAATTAGCAAGGTCTTAAGTCACAAAGCTATTGTAAATATTAATTGTATTATGATATACTGAGAATAGACAATTATAAAATGAAATTTAAAAATTCACAACAGTATATAAAAATGTAAAAAAAATGGGTATAAATTTAACAAGATATATCTAAGGCCTTTGACCAAAAATTATAAAATGTCATGAAGGGAAATGAAGGCTTAAATAAATGGAAGAATAAGTCATCTTCATAAATTGCTAGCTTCAATATTGTTGAGCAATCAGTTCTCCTCAAAATGACTTACAGATCCAATACAACCCCAGTCAAAATCTCTTTTTTTTTTTTTTTGGTAGAACTGACAAGCTGATTGAAATGAAAATGGTCCAAAAAATGTAAAAAAGAATAATGCTAGGGGCTGGGGATATAGCTCAGTGGAATAAGCGCCTGCCTAGCAAGCGCAGGGTCCTGAGTTCAATCTTCAGTACCGCCAAAAAAAAAAAAAAAAGAATAATGCTAGAAAACTTACATTGCCCAATTTCAGGACTCATAAAATTATTGACTGTGATACCAGTATAAGGGCCAACATACAGATCAGTGGAACTGAACAGAGTCCAGGAAAAGATTTTTTATACAACATGATCATTTGTTTTCAACACAGGTACAAAAGTAATGGGGGAAAAAAAAAGAACCATGACCCTTATATTGGACCCCAAAATTCAAAATGCTTGTAATCACAGGCTAAACATAACAGTTAAAACAACAATACTTCTAGAAGAAAACGTAGAATATATCATAGCCATGGTGAGGCAAAAACTATCACAGGACACAAAAAGCACTAAGTATAAAAAATAAAATAGATAAATCAGATCTCATCAAGATTAAAAATTATCAATTTAGATAATGAAAGGCAAGCTAAAGACCGGAAGAAACATTCACAATACATACATTTAAAAAGTAACTATGTAGTATCGAGAAAATATAAAGAACTCTTATAACTCAGTAAGACTGATTCAAATTTCTTATGGGCAAAAGATATGAACAAATAATTTACTAAAAGAAGATCTATGAATAGTCAATAAACATGAAAAGATGCTCAGCATCATTAGTTAGCATTCAAATACAAAGTGGAATCAGGATGAAATAAGATCACATGCCCACTCTAATAGCTGAATTTAAAAAGACTGACAATACTATACTAAATGTCTCTGAAGGGATTCAATATGGTATGGGTACTTTGGAAAACATGTTGGCAGTTTCTTATAAAGTATATACACATTTACACTATGTGTCAGCAATTCCAAAAACCTATGTCCACACAAAGACTTGTACATTAATGTTCATAGAAGCTTTATAAGAGTTAAAAACTACAAACAACCCAAATATCTATAAATGATAAATAAACAAGCAAACACAGGAGTATGGCTATATCTCAAAAACATTAGTGAAAGGAAGAAGTCAATTACAATGGCACATAGTTTCATTTAAAGGTAGATCTAGAAGCAAAACTAACCTATGTGACAGAAACAAAACATCAACTGGTGCTTTTTGGAGTGGCAGAAACAATTCCCATTTCGATTTTGGTGGTGGTGGTGATTTAGGGGAGCTGTACAGTTAAAATGATTACACTTTATTCTATGTGTAGTATATTTTGATAAAGTTGATTTTTAAAATTCCATGAGGTGATAACTAGTATTTGGATTTTTAAAATTCCACTGGTGATAACTAGAATTTGCCAAATGCAATAGGGGGAAAAAGGACCTTTACAGTAGAAACCTTACCTTAACTAAGTGATCGTTCTTGGTATCAACAGCAGGACAATCTGATATTATGTGATTGTATAGGCACAGAGCACTGTAGGTAGGTAAAACATAGGATGAAGGCCTCATGGAGTTTTATTAAAAATTAAGGCAGTTTTGACCTATGCAGCCAGACTCCAGCAATCAGAAGGGCAAAGGCAGCTAAACTCTGAGGAATTAGACAAACAGCAGCTAAACTCAATTAGGAATACAAAGAACTTAAGTCCTGGAAGTTCCTAGGTAGCAAGATTAACATAGGGGCCCCAAACTTCCCCTGTACTTTATCCTTTAGCCTAAACTACTTGTCCATAAGGCCCTCCAGGTTAGGATAAAAGACAAGTCAGGGAACCAGTCAGATTCTAAGAGCAATATTGGGGGCAGGAGTCGGACAAGGATCTCAATAAAAGGAACTGCAGATTAGAGATCCAGGAGTTACTCACTTTGTAATATTCCCTAACAGGTCCAGAGTAGCTATCCGCCATGTCTATTTGACCCCTCCCTCTCTCTTTCTCTCTCTTACCCCTTTCCCCACCTTCACATAAATTGTCTTGTCTTATTTTAAATCACTTCTGTAGTTCTTTACTGATGCCATGTTTAGTATCACCAGGAGCTGCATGTTCCAGCAGAGCAGTGGCTTGCTGTCCACTACTGTATGTTACAGTGTGGCACAGGCTGGCATGGTGTACAGCACCCCCCATATGTTGCCACTGCTGATGTGATGGAAAGCATAGCAGCATCCCAAAGTATTCCTGCTTAAATTTAATCTGGCCTTTATACTGAACTTTCAATTTATGAAACAAATAATGGGTTGATCTAATGAACACATAACACCCATAATGCAAAACAAGAGTTGAATTTCTATGTTAGAAAATGTTTATTCTCTTTTCTGTATGTTTGAAAATTCTCACAAGAAATTTAAATAGTGATTAGTCAAGAGGTCTGCTAATGTAAGAGTACAGTAAAACCTCACAATAACAGACTCTGAGATAATGTAAATTTTACAATGTGATTGGAAATTATTTTTATAGGCAGCTCAAACTTGTTTTATTATCCTTACAATAATGAGGCCTTACATTTTATGTAATTGAAATTTCTGGACCATTCTTACAGCATTATGGCAAGGGTCTTAGCATTTTTGAGTCATTTAAGCACAAGAATGACACAGTGCAACAACACCCCACGAGATAACAATGTAAATGAAAATGTATAAAGGTGTGTTTATAAAAATAATAATTTGGGGTTATTTCTTTTGTTAATTCACTTGATACTCTATGTACACTGGAATTTGGCTTTCAAAAGTAATTTAACTCAAATAACAGAATCTAGTAAATATTTTGGACAAGGATACAGTCTGTAGTTCCACCTTGTCCTACCTTACATCAAAAGGGATCTATTGAAAACTTTTAGGTACTTTTGACTTCTATATAAGTTTATTTTTGTATTAATCATTTCATTGTAAAAAAAAAAAAAGAAAAGAAAACTCTTAGCAACCCAGGTAAAGGATATAATTTATTTTTTGTGTTTATTTTTTGAGACAAGATCTCACTATATAGTCCAAGCTTGCCTTGAACTTGAGATCCATCTGTCCCAACTCTTGAGTGCTGGGGCTACAGCCAAGCCAGCTAAAAGGTATAATTCAAAAATAGCTCCTAGAACAACTTAGGTCATAAAGAGCCTCCAAAAAGATAGTATTTAAAACTCTTAATTTACTGGCATCCTATTTTAAAAATACAGTTTTTTGGAATTGTAATAAAGGGCACATGATATAAAATTTACCATGTTAACCTTTTTAAGTGTATACTTTAGTAATATGAAATATATTATTACTATGCAACCATTACCACCGTCTACCTTCTGGTCCTTTTATCTTCCATTTATTCATTTACAACCTATAGTATTTGTATCTTTGGATCTAAAAGAGTCTCCTATTGACAGCATGTATTTGGATCTTATTTTTCTGTCCATTCTGCTAATTTCTGACTTTTGATTGGTACATTTATATTTAAGGTACTTACTGATAAGGAGAGACTTAACTTCTGTCATGTTATTTGTCTTATATACACCTTACAGCATTTTTGTCCCACATTTCCTGCATTATTGTTCTTTTTTGTTGCTTTTCTTATTTTTCTTTTATTTTAAAAGTAAAAGAACAAAAATATATTAACAAATAAGACAGCCACTTACAAAGTAGCACAAGAATAGTACAAGGAATACTGAATTACAGACAAAGTGACAGGGAATTAACAATGGTTGTTGTATTATACATTGATAACTTCAAAGTGTATACTGAGGAAAACAAATACAGACATGTAAGACTGATCAAATAATCATTAATAGTTCCATTTTTGTCGATTTTTGTTCATGAAATGTTTTAATTTCTCAATTTCTTTTGTGTATATGTACATATCCTCTAGCCATTTTCATGGTGGTTACACAGGGATTGCATTAAAAAACCTTATATAATAACACTACAAGCTACTACTTCAGATGGTGAATGTGTCTGTGTGTGATAACAGGCACTTGAAGAAACCTGAATACCAGTTAGTATTATCATTAATATTTCATTTGAGCAACTGTTGCCTCATTTCAATTCTTGAGACAATTCTAGAAGCTGTAAACAGTGTCACAGTTAGTACAAATATTATTATGGCAGTGCTAGAGATCACAACGTTAATAAAAGCTTGCTCATTGCAGCTATATAGTATTTTCATCAGTTTCTGGCACATGGGTACTCATTAAATTACTGAATTAATCAATTAGTGAAATTGCTTCATATTAACTAGCCACGAATTGTGTGAGTTTTTTTTTTTTTTTTTTGTACCAGGAATTGAACTCAGGACCTTGTGCCTGCCCGGCAGGTACTGTGCTGATGAGCTACACCCCTAGTCCCTAGCCATGAATTGATAACTATATACCCCCTACTCTTTGGAAAAATGGACATTTACATTTTCAAGTTCTTCTGACTAAAAGTTTCTCGTCTATTTTGGAGGACCACAAAATGACTTTTATTTTAACTGGCAGCACTAAATGGAACCATAATGCAGAAAAGATTAGGTAAAGCAGATTAATCAACAAAGGAAGGTATCATTCATGTTAATAGGAATTAAAAAGCAAACATGAAGGATATAATGGCAATTTTAACTAATTTTCTACCGTATAGATATTTATCCTAAGGTAAATATTAAATAGAAAAACAAAAAAGAATTGAAATAATATACAAGCAGAAAAAAGTAAAATGGTATTAGATGGAAACAATTACTGCCAATTTCTCTGAAGATTCTTGTGATGTAGCATATGCAAAAATCTCATGGCAATGGTCCTGTAAATATAGTCTTACATTTGCCAGCTAATTTTAGCTGGGCTATTTATTTCTGTATCTGATAGGTAGAAACTACATGAGAGGTTATTTTAAAATAACAGGATTAATTAAATTTTAATAGCTATTCCAAACTGAGATAATGGATTGACATAGTTTCAGTATGTCCCTTATTTTTGGTAAGAAAACTATCTTTGACAGGACAGATTTAAATGTCTTACCATCACGTTTAATGTTTTTAGTTTTAAATTAATAAACAGCACACTTTAGCAAACTCATGGCAATAACAACTCATTTAGCCTACATTAAAACTATGTGACTGATAGCTATTACTGTTACTACTAACAACAGTGGTGCTAGGGGAGTGGAGCAGTTCAGGTACTTGACTGTGATGCATGGATGGAACCTGGAAATGGAAAATATGTCATACCCTTTGGAAATTTTCTGAAACTTGTCTCAAAAATCACTTCTGTTTCACTAAGGCTGTGATACTGACTTTATCCAGAGTGGAGAGAAAAAAGCCAGGAAAACATCTACCACAAGCCAATGTTTCTCAAACTAGGCAAAAGCTTTTCAATAGTACTGGCCAGCACTCCAGGGCAGTGGCTTCCCTATTATAATATGGGAATTTTGTTTTTATGATAATGGGGACTGATCTCAGGGCCTTTGCAATGTGCTACATCCTCAGGCCTGTTTTAGTTTTTATTTTGAGACAGGGTCTTGCTATGTATAACTCACTTAAGTTGTTTAGGCTGGGCTTGAACTTATGATCACCCTGCCTGACTCTCCCAGAATAGTGAGACTATAGGCATGTGCTATCACACCTGACTATTCCCTTAACCAAATCTTTCCTATTTTCATAAGTCCAATTTGTGTCCCTGGATCGACAAAACCATCCATATTAAGAATACTTTTTAGGAAATAATAAATTTAACTGATTTTACGTTGTGAAAACTTAAAATCAGTATTTTCATCATGACTTAATTCTTTTAATTTAATGTTTCTTGATTATAAACTCTTCACAGCAGTTACAGAACCTTTGTTGTCTAAATATATACTTTCTACAAAGCAAGTATTCAGTAGATATTACTGTGGACACACATGAAGATGTTGAATCACCTTCAACTTCAGGTTGAAACTCAATTTAAAAAATGCATATCACAGGTATGACACTGTTATTAGCACCGGGAAAAATGTCACAAATAGCTGCCACCTTACCTCTGCTTTACGAATATTTTCTCTAGCTTCCTCTATTCTCTGTTCCAGCTCTGCTCGGCTTTGTTCTGCTATAGCAACTCCATGACATTCCAGATCATTTAGAACCTACCAAAGAAAACATGAATACAATGATGACTGTTTTTCTGTCTTCTCTTCATTCTTACATAACTAGAATATTTAGATAATTCTCAAGGCTCTAGTGACTGAAGTCATGATCCCTTTAAAAATCTTTGTTTTATTTTTAATTAAAAAATAATTATAGATTCGCAAGAAGTTGCAAAACTAATAGAGCTCCTTCATCTAGCTTTCTCTAGTGATAACAACTTACATAATTGTACAGCACTGCCCCTCTTATCCTCAGAGGACACATTCCTAGATGCCCAGTGGATTCCTGAAGCCATTGACAGTAGGGTATATTTACTGTGTCTTCCTATATGCCCTGAGGTATTGCTACAGAGTACCAGAATTAACCCTCTGTTATGGTTGATACATTGTGTCAACTTGGGAAATCTAGAGGTTTAGCTGAGTGACTCAGGAGGAAGCTGGGGTGCTTCCTTTGTAAACATCCTCAGTGTGTGGAAGAGGAGGGCGTGGAGATTGTGTGAGAGGTTCACGACCCCTGGGTGGGGTAGGCTGTTTACAATGTAGGAGAGAAAAGGAGGCTGCTTGCAGCCATTCTGTCCTTTGCTTGCGGTTTTTGCTGTGCTCTGCTGCTGTGAACAGTTTGCCCTCTGCCATGTGCCATTCTGCCTCAGAACCAGCCAAGTAAGGACTAAAACCTCCACAAACTGTAAGCTAAATAAACCTTTCCTTTCTTCATTTTGGGTGTTGGGTATTTTGTCTCAGCAACGAGAGTAAAGTAACCAAGACACCCTCCTTAGATGTTTTATGCCTTTTTGTTTTCTGCATCACTACTGCCCCCTTTTTTTTGGTTTTTTGAGGTAGGATCTTGTTGTATAGTTCAGGCAGTCCTGAACTAACTGTATAGCCCCAGCTGGCCTCAAATTTACGGCAATCCTTTTGCCTCAGCCTCCTGAGTGCTGGGATTACAAGTGTGTGTCACCATATCTGGCACAGCGTCACTACTCTCATACTTTGGGGTCATTATTAAGTAAACCAAAGGATTACTTGAACACAAACACTATGATATCATAACAATCAATCTGTTAAGCAAGATGGCCACTTAGTGACTAATAGGAGAGGAGGGTACATAGTATGGATGTGCTGGGCATGCATACTTTAAATTTTTAAAAATTACATGAATACAGAGTACTGTTACAAAACAATCAATGAAAAATGACAGTGCCTCTATTATATTGCACAATACATCTTGTGCTCTCTACCCCAAGGAAATACCATCCCTTCAATTTATGTGTATTTTTCCAAATAACTTTTATAATTTGTATGGTCATACAGAAACACAAGGAATGCTTTTCATGTTTGTATAACCAGGCTGACCTCATTCTCTTTAATTAATTGATAGATGTGAATTTGTAGTATCTATATTTTATTTACTCTTCCTCTGTTTCTATTTGAATTTTTAAACTTCCCCACATTATAAATAGTACTGTAGAAGAATCTCATCAATGATTCTTAGTATATATCAGAATATTTAAGATAAAAACATAGAAGTGGAAATTGTAAATTTTAACATTAATAGACATTGCCAAATTATCCCCAGAAGTTTGCACTCTATATTTTGCCTACACTAGATGTTGCCAATTGTTAAAATTATGCCAATATAATGTTTTATGATACTTAAAAAATAGTATTGTTCTAAAAATATTATTGTTCTTATCATTATGCTTCTGATTAGTAGAAAACATCATTTCATGTGTTGCTGGCAATCTTGATTTCTACTTCTAAATCATGATCCTCCTGCCTCAGCTTCTTGAGTAGCTGGTATTGAAGGTGTGCACCATCACACCCTGCTGAACTTGTTAGTTTTTATATGGACACATTTATCAATCTTTTCTTTATAGTTCCTAGTTTTGTGTCTTATTTAAGAAGGTGTCTGTAGTATGCCAAAAACATTGTCAGTTTGTAATAATGTTTAGTACTTAGCTTGTTGATTCTTCTGAAAAATTTTCTATATAGTGAAAGAGAAAAATCTAATTTTCCATATTTTTTCCTAAGCACAAACACAATTGCTCTAACACTGTTTACTCAATCATTTCCCCAAAGATTTGACAGGCTTTTTTTTTTAACAGCGAGGATTGAACTCAGGACTTCACACTTGCAAAGTACACACTTTACCACTGAGACTACCACCAGCCCAACATGTCTGTTATCATGAGAAAATTCAAATATACTCAAAGGTAGAATCTAGTGCAACAAATTCCCAGATATCAATCTCTGTGATTCAAAATATGTCAAGATTTTTCAATATTTGCTTTATCTATCCTTTTTATTTGCTACCACATTTGAAAGCAAATTCCAGGTATTAACTTCATTCCTACATGCTTTTATGTAAGTCTCTAAATATGCAAAATTTTACAACCACAATACCATTATCAGACCCAACAGTAATTCCTTGATAGTCTAATGTGCAGCTCACCATTAGATAGCCTTTAACAGTTGGCTGGTTTGAATTAATATCTTAGTAACGTCCTTATGTTAAAACACAGATCATTTTCTTTATAGTTTTGGTAACTCCTGTGTTGTATCACCAGTTTGATTTCTATGGTCATTGTCATATAATTCAGTTTGTGCTAAGGCATATAAATCACCGTTGCTTTTTTAAGTATTCATATATTACTGAGGTCTGTAGGATTTTATTACAGTGAACAAAGACAAATATTTTATGGTATTTTTCCCCAAGTGTTTCACAAATGGTCAAAGCAATTCAGAACTAGAACATAACTCACAATAGAGTACTTTAGTTAGGTATGACGGAACACGCTTATAATCCCAGCACTCAGGAGACTAAGGCAGGAGGATTGCCATGAGTTCAAGACCAGCCTGGGCTACACAGTGAACTCAAAGTAAACCTGAACTACAACGTGACACCCTGTCTCAAAAAAAAAAAAGAAGTGCTTTAAACAGTTGATTTAATTGAATGCTATACACTGACTTCTATTTGTTTTGATACATCTTTTCCCATGGTGACTTAGAAGACTATAAAATCAATATAAATATTTCATAAATATTTGTCCATTTGGGTATATACTTGCACAATACCTCACATCTTTCAGCAAGAAAAACACTGAAGAGTAAAGACCTGATACAAGTAACTAGGTACAATGAAAACCTGCTCCAAATATTTTCTCTGAGGTAAAGGCACCACACATCTGTTCAATTAAGAAAATCAGCCTAGGGACTGGGAATATAGCTCAGTGATTCCACTAGCTCAGTTTGCTTGCCTGGCAAATGCAAGGTCCTGAGTTTGATCCCTGGTACCGCCAAAAAAAAAAAAAAAGAAAGAAAATCAGTCTTATAATTCAGGATGCTTTTTTTTAAAGCAGGGCCTAGAACACTTAGCTGCTAATGAGTGCTAAGTGTCAGAGCTACATTCAGCTATGCCATCAATGCATAGGGAACAAGTTCTAGCAACTCTGTTCTGAGTGTTTGATATGCTCTATACATACATGAATTCTGTTGGCAAATACCTTGCCCTTAACTTTTTTGTTTACAGCACTGGGTAACACTGTAGACTCTTCAGTTTTGCCATGGTAACATTTATGTGGCATTTCTTTTTGAATAGTACCTATTTCCTTGATGTCTACAATACCACCCTTTTTGTAGACTCCCATATATATGGCCAAAGGAACAATGCCATGTTTTCTAAAAGGCCTAGAGCACATGTACTGCATTCCTCTCCTCTTTCTCTTTGTGTTTGTCATTCTGGCAAAATATTGGAACGTGGAGGTTCCAGCCAAAAGGCAAGTCACTGTTGTACCTGGCTATTCTTGTATATACTTTTTTTTCTTCTTGTATATTTTTAAAAAATCCCAGAAACATTTTTAGAATCAGATTCTCAAATTACTTTAAAAACATTTTGTAAGTTCCACTGAAACCATAAATAAATTTAGAATAACATCTGTATTTTTTGCATCACCCCAATCACATTGCTACTATATTCTTTGGCTAAAAAAAGTCTTTCTTCTTATAGGTCATGGGATTTCTTCATTGATCCATGAATATTTTATTGTGGTGTGGTGAATACCACAATTTTCAATTGCCTCTGCAGTTTATTATGACAATAGATGTCTGTTCCTAATATTTAAATCTCTTATGTATTTTTCTTTCCCTAATGTATTGGTTAATCAATCCTCTGTCAACTGGTATGATTGAGAGGTACAATGGGCCCCTGAAAACCAAACTTGTCTATTTGGCCCCAAAGTTCACTGAGTGGGTGTGGGTTTTACTCTAGGTGGTTCAACTACTCAATGATCAGCACTGATGTACGTATGGGTGAGAGCCCACTGGATTGCCTCCTGAAAGTGCAGCTGGTCTGTCTGCATATCCAACCCACAGAGCAGGGTCCTAAGGTAGTGAAAGGGGCTTTAATTCTCCCCAGGTTGGAGCCTATGTGGCTGGGAGGCTGCTATCACTGGATCTGGGATTGACCTACAGAATCCCTGGTAGGCAACTGGTTGTTCTTCTTTGAGCCCTGGAGGGAAGGACTTAAATATGCTGCAGAAACAGCCCTGGACTTCAACTTGGCTGCTAAAGGCCTCTGTGTTCTATACCCAATGCTGAAGCCATCATTCTGAAAGGGAGTGACACTGTGGCTGCTTGGCCCATCCCCCTGGGAGTGGTGGGTTCAGCCCTGACTCCCTTACCCCAAGTAGCAATGGCAACCCATGTTTGATATTACTTAAGGGGTTGGGGGCAGAATATGATTACCGCCACAATCCTCTCACAGGATGAACATGTGGTCTGTATCCTCCCAGAAGAGCAAGATTTCCCTATAATGGTTTTTCTTTCTGCCCTGCCCTTCCAACCAGGATGAGCCATACTAACAGTGCTGTGTCAAGGATACATGTTTGCTCATGTGCACCAAAAATTGCATTGTTGGGTGTGCACTGAACTCTGGACTGAAGCGGCTGAGAAGGTACTCATGTCCTCTTTTATTTTTTTCATGACCTCTTATAGGAAGAATGTTGCGTTTATATTCCTGACCACCAGACATGGGCATAAGATTTGCAAGAAATGGATGCAGAGGTGTCTTCCATCTAGGCCCTGCAGCAGGACCCCCTCACTGAATGGTGCGAATTCTTGGGATCCACCTGGCGCTGGATAGCCATAAGCTGTGCTATGGTGGCAATGGGGTTGGCAGAATTCTGCTGGTTCCTCTGTTGTTGCAGCCTTTGTGCACAGGGGTCAGCTCTGTGTGTCACTTGTAAGAGGCAACTCTCCCCTGATCTTTGAGGGGGTGGGATGTGGGATACTGCTCCAAAGTGCTCAAAGCTTGGGGCATGTAAGGATGTTCCCAGACAGCTTTGAAGGCACGACCTGGTTGTTAGTGCAGTGCAAAACAGGTCAGAATTATAACCATGAGTTAGCATTAGACAACCATGCATGTACCAGTGAGGCTAGTATGTAAGACTAAATACGTGGAAACAACATGTATAAATAAAGATACAGGCTGCTATTGTGCTCTGCTCTGGTCTCTGCTGCCTGCTCTTGTTGCTGATGTCCTGCATGCATGCATTCTTGAACCTGAGGACCTTACTTGCAAAAATCTCCTTTGGGCCCCTATGCAGGCGGATACCTGCATCTTTGAGAATCAACTTGTCAGGTTTTACAAAAAATCCTGCTGGGTGTTTGTTACGGTTGATACATTGTGTCAACTTGGGGAATCTGGAGGTTTAACTGAGTGATTCAGCAGGAAGCCAGGGTGCTTACTTTGTAAACATCCTGAGCCTATAAAAGAGAAAGGCATAGAGATTGTGTGAGAGGTTCATGACCCCTGGGTAGGGGTAGGCTGTTTACAATGTAGGAGAAAAAAGGAGGCTGCTTGCAGCCATTCCTCCCTTTTTGCTCTGGTGGTTTTTGCTGTGCTCTGCTGCCCTAAACAGTTTGCCCTCTGCCTTGGGCCACTCTGCCTCTAAACCAGCCAAATATAGATTAAAACCTCCACAAACTGTAAGCTAAATAAACCTTTCCTTCCTTCATTTTGGGTGTTGGGTATTTTGTCTCAACAACAAAAAAGTAACCAAGACAAAATTTGGTACCAGGAGTGGGGTCGTTGCTGTGACTATACCTGACCATGTGGTTCAAGAGCCTTTGGAAATGGCTTGTGAGAGTTTAAAAAGGTCTGGAGAGTTCTGGTCAGAGCTCAGAAGACCAGAAGGCTGATAGAAATCCTGCCACTGAAGACCAGGTTCAGGAGGTTTCTGTTGGAAAGAAGGCCTGCATTGGTTGTTGGACTCCAGATGATGTATGTTATAGCTTGGCAAAAAGTTTGTCTGCATTTGCTTGTGTCCAGAGACTTTGCCTAAGACTGAGATTAAGGGCGGCAGCAAACTGATTAATCTGGCAAAAGAAATTTCAAGGCAGTCGAATGTTGGGGCTGTGGCATGGCTATTGTTGGGGGCTTTTAGCCAGATTTATATTGACAAGAGCAAAGAGCCCAGCAGGATGATTTAAAATGTTGTGAGTTTGGCCAGAAAGAAACCTCCAGTAAAGCTGTAGATTACAAAAATAAGGCTGAGGAGATCTCTATTGCTAAAAAGAAACAAAAAAATGATAAACATGGCCTGAGGTCATTACAAAAAGCAAGTCTCCAATCTTTGCAGTCTCAAAACTGCAAGAGTAAAAGACCTTGCCTTCAAAAAAAAGCCAAAGAGTGCCATATTCCAAAATGGCGGCAGTGGCCGCACCAGGTTCCAAAATAGAGGCAACATAAAAAATTAGTTCCTCAACATTGGATTCAGTGTGCCCAGCAATCCAGGCACTCGACCCCTATGGCCAAAAAAAAAGAGTTTGGCTACTGCTCCAGGTGGCAACAAACCTTGGCATCCGTGTGGCCCTGGCTTTAGGTGCAAAAAAAATGCAAGAGTTCTGAGGTTAAAGAGGCTTCCACCCAGATTTCAAAAGGCCTGGGAGGCCAGGCAGTGTGCCCCGGATAGGGCAATATGTGAGGCTGTGAGTGTAAAGCAAAAGGTGCCCTAAAAACCTCAAAAATTAAAAAAAACCAAGACCATAAATCATCTAAAAAAAGCTGCAAAAAAACCCCAAAGCAAGCCTAAAAAAAAAGCCATGAGAGCTATAACTACCAAAAGTGCCATAGGGATAAACTCATAAAAGCCCTTTAGAGCTTACAACGTGCCACAAGTTGCTTTAAATGTTAAATATAAAATTACAAAACAAAATGTTAGCCCTGCTAGATTTTAAAACTGCTTTAGTCCCAATGCTATATATTACCCTGTTGGTGCCTTTTAAAATGGTAATGTTTATTTTGTGCCTTTAAATGTTAGAGGTGTTTAATTTTCATTTATATAAAAAAAAGTTACGATTCCAATATAAGCATGTCTTTATATCTAAAAACTGGTTTAAAAAAATATATCAGATTCCCAAGTTGACAAGGGGTAAAATGTTATAGTTAATACATTGTGTCAACTTGGGGAATCTTTAACTAAGTGATTCAACAAAAAGCCAAGGTGCTTACTTTATAAACATCCTGAGCCTATAAAAAAAAAAAAAAGACATAGAAATTATATAAGAGGTTCATGATCCCTGGGTGAGGATAGGCTGTTTACAATATAAAAAAAAAAGGAGGCTGCTTGCAGCCATTCCTCCCTTTTTACTCTGGTGGTTTTTGCTGTGCTCTGCTGCCCTAAACAGTTTGCCCTCTGCCTTGTACCACTCTGCCTCTAAACCAGCCAAATATAAACTAAAACCTCCACAAACTATAAGCTAAATAAACCTTTCCTTCCTTCATTTTAGGTGTTAGATATTTTGTTTCAACAACAAAAAAATAACCAAGACAGTGTTTAACCTAGATTGGACTGAATATATGGAGATAATTGGTATTTTAAAAATAGTGAAATCCAAAAATTAGTATATTCAAAAGTATGTATAAAGAATCTGTACAGGTCTTTATTGTTCTGTGTATGTATAGAACAATGCCAGCTCAGTAAGTGTCCGACTGACAAACAAGAATGTTTGTAAGTCAGATTTATTTGTAATCTGACAAAGTGAGTCTGATTTAGTACACCTGTGAATCTTATATAGTACACCTATGAAAGCTCGCATCTTGAATGTTTGTTAAGTCAGGGACTTACCATATCATACTATCTGGAAGTTTATAGTTTTATAAGCTTTGAAACCAGAAAGTAGGATTCTTCTGATCTTGTTCTTTTTCAAGACTATTTTGGTTATTTGGGATCCCTTACGATACCATACAAATTAAAAGGACACCTTTTTCTGTTTCTGCAAAATTAAGTTTGAAAATCATTTAAAAAAAAAAAAAAGAAAATTATTTTGAGTGGTACTGTCCTTTAATAATATACCCTATTCCATGAACATTTAACTAAATGTCTTCTGATTGGGACTTTGATATGGACTGCACTAAATCTGTAGGTCATTCTGGGTGTCACTATCACCCTAACAGTAGTTTCCATTTATGAACATGAGAAAGCTTTCCACTTATATCCTCTAATTCTTTTCATCATCATTTTGTAGTTCTTAGTGGCTAAGTCTTCTACCTTCTTGGTTAATTCTATTTTTAAGCATATTCTTTTTGGTGCTATTGCAAATGAAATTTTTTTCTTAGTTTCCCTGTTGTGGCATTGGGGATTAATTAATTTCCTTTTTGGATTGTTCACTGTTGGTTATAGAAATGAAACTAATTTTGCTGTGCTGATTTTTTTATCCTGCAACTCTGCTTTTTATCCTGTAACTGCTTTGTTTTGCTGGAAACTTTAGAATTCTCTCAATGTAAGATCATGTCATCTGTAAACAGACAATTTTGTTTCTTCCTTTCCCATTTAAATGCCTTTTATAACTTTTGTTTATCTAATCCCTCTGGCTAAGACTTCAGAACTACTATTCAGATCAGACATGAGGAAAATGGGCATCATTATCTTGCTCCTGATCTTAGATGTTTTCAGTACAGACCACCAATTTTCTTTTTTTTGAGACAGGGTCTTGTTATATAGTTTAGGCTGGACTTGAACTCACTATGTAGCCAGGCTGGCCTCAAACTCCTGGTGATTCTCCTGCCCCAGCTTCTAGAGTGCTGGGTCAATTTTTTAAAACAAACTGATTATGATGTGTTTCTGTGTGATATTTTTGGTATGTTACCTGCCTAAAGTTTACTGAGCTCTTAGAAAAACCAGAGTTTGGGGGGTTTTGGGTGAAGAGGTGAGTGTATTCTGCCTCTGAGATGTGAATAGCTATGTTTGAAAAGAAGACTGTGGGAGATAGTATTTAAAAAAAAAACAGCTACTATAATATTTCCCATTCTACAGGTTCTTCCAGAACTTTGCTATTTCCATTCAAAAGTAGAGTATGTGTTCTCTCTCACTAAACTGTTTTCCTTCCCCTTATTTTTTTAAGTCCTGGGGATCAAACCCAGGGCCCTCCCAAATATCAGGCAAGTGCTGTACCCTGGAGCCATATTACCAGCCCTTCCCACTGAACTGTTGACAGACCTTCATGAATGCTTGAATTAATAAAACATGATACAAGTACCACTGTGATATTTGTCTGAGGCTAGATAAGAAGGATAATTCTAGTTGTATTTTTTCACTCTTGGGACTCATTCTTTTGGGGCTCTGTGCTACCTTATAAGACATATATAGCGAACATGAAGCTGCTATGCTAGACAGATCATTTGAAGAGAACACAGAGTGACACAGGTGCATGAGAAGCCCCACCTGTTCCAGTTCTAAAGTGTTCAAATCTTCCCAACTCAAGCATCAGTTATTTCAGGGGTGAAGCCTGGATGACACCAGCATAAACTACCATCTGATTGACACCATGTGAGAGATTCCAAGTGAGAACTGCCAAGCTGAGACTACATAATACCCAGAATAGTGAGTTAGGATATTTAAAAGTATACTTTTTCAAGTGTGGCATGGTGGCACATGCCACGTGGGCTACATAGGGAGTTCAAGGTGAGCCTGAGCTATATCAAGACTCTATCGAAAAAATAAAAAAAACCCCAAAAACATAAACAAAACCAAAACAAAATACTCATCAAACCAAACCAAAAAGCATTTTTTTAAGCTGTTAAATTTGAGGTGGTTTTTAATATTGCAGTAAATAAGTGGAACACAGAATTTGGAATACTTGTAAGATAATGAAGTAAGTTATCAAAGCAGGAAAAGGATACAGAATATGGCCACCTGGTAGCACGGCCCATTGTCAGAAGTATTAATTTATAATTAGGCAGTAAGTAAAGCCATGGTTGAGACTGACCATAGTGAGAGTAATGAATAAGAAAAGAATCACCTACAGAACTAAGGAATTTGAATATTTTAATTGCAAAATGGAGAAAGAGAACCCATGAAAGAATCTAGGAATGGTCAGACAGGCAGAAGGAAAATCAGAACAACATTGAGTCATGGGTGTCTAGAGAAGAGAATGTTTTTAAATGGCAGTTGTTGTTAATTATGATGGAACTGCTGATCAGTGAAGAAAAATGAGAAATCATAATGTCTATTTTAGATGAGTTTAGTCTAAAGAGGAAAGAAGGAAAGAGAATCTTAAATGTAATGGGCTGAAAAATAAGTGGGAGGTGAGGATATACAGATAATAAATATAGACAATTCACATGTGCTGCTCACGTGCCTGTGGCTAAGCTACAGCCCCAAGCTAGGACAGTTCTTTTAAGAAGTCAGATGTGAAGGTAAAGTAAGAGGATATAGATACTAAAAATGAAATTAAGAAAAATATACTACCATATATATACCTAAAAGAATTTGTTTACACTGATACATTGGTCTTGAAAACACATTTTCATGGAATCCAGAATGGTATTTTCAAAAATGTGTCTGGTCCAATAAAAGTCTACTTAAACATCTGTATGTCTCTTCCCTTATGTAAAAGACTACAACACACTATTATCAGCCTTTCTTAGGTAATTACACTGCAAACTGATGAATTCAGGTGTTGCTACTAGGTTTATGGGATCTGAGACAAGTAGATAGCCTCCAGTGATGGCAAACTTTTTAGAGCTTTCAACAGTACAAATGTGTGACATCTATGACATCTATGCCTCACCACCACTGACTTTGACCCTACTGTTGAATGCTGAGAAAGTACAGGGGGAAAAAAACGCCACACAGGATATTTTAGTCATGAATAAAATTCAGTTCCTTAAATTGATCTGATATCTGATTTAAGCTGAATTAGGTAGTACCCGCTCTACTACATTTACCCGTTGTTGATGAACAATGCTTTTGTGCTCGCGTGCCACGCGTGTGGCCCATTTCCGAGCCTCTTTATTTAGACTGTGCTCTTCTGTGGTCCCAGTTTCTGATTCCAATTGTCGGCTCTACAAGAAAGGCAGAACAGAGAGAAAAGTATTGTTATCTTTATTGCAACTATTACCACTTAATAGTTGGACCAGAGAGCCTTCACTTACCTAGCACTCAAAATGGGAGGCATGTGTAACTAGTGTAGGAAGCAATGTCTCATGTCACAGCAAGTCAGCAGAAGACTAAGGAGGTACGAAATCATAAAAGACCACAGGCTTTTTACTTTATATTGCCAAACATGAGAGCTTCTCTAATACTATGGACTGATTTTTTTTTTTTTTGGTGAAAGAAGTTAGCTAAGAAAAAAAGTATGTCAACCTTTCATGACACTAAAATCATTGCAGAAATAGAAATGGAAACAACTTAAAGAGTTTCAATGTGACTAAAAAAAAATTTTTAAATAGAAGAAAGAAGAGAAGAACAAAACATTAACAGCAGCACAATTATGATCCCCTGCACCAAGATACTGGATTTAATTTAGTGAGACGTCCATCACTAACTTTCTACCAAAACTGAAAGTAGTTTTTGCACTTTTGCTGGGCTTTAATGTCCCAATATGATAGATAAGGGTAATATATCAAAGATCATGAAAAGTTACTTCTAACTCTGAAATTTTATGATTGTGCTTCACATAGAACAAACTTCAAAAATATAAATAAACAATAATTAAACCCTACTATACAAAAAATTTAGAAAGTGCTTCATACAACTTTTTTTAGACTCCACATGCATTTTTTTCTCCAATCAAACTATAAACTATTTTTGCTTAAGGTTGTAAGTTTAGGGCTGGGGATATAGCTCAGTGGAATAAGCGCTTGCCTAGCAAGCGCAGGGTCCTGAGTTCGATCCCCAGTACCGCAAAAAAAAAAAAAAAGGTTGTAAGTTTAAGCCGGGTGTGGTGATGCACACCTGTCATCCCAGCACTCAGGAGACTGAGGCAGGAGGATTGCTGCGAGTTCGAGACCACCTTGGACTAAAAAGTAACTTTAAAATCAGCCCCGTTACAAAAAAAAAAAAAAAAAACCCTCTAAGTTTAAAGTCAGCCTTAATTGTATAGTGAAACCCTGTCTCAAAAAGACCAAAAAAGGGTTGTATGTTTAAATCAGTTACATTCTTATACCACCTCCTGAGAGGATGCTTCAATTTGAAATTCTATCATTTTCCTGCAAAATTTAGTTTTAGTTTTTGTTTTTTTTTCTGGTGCCAGGAATTGAACTCAGGACCTTGTGCTTGCCAAGCAGGTGCTTATGCCACTGAGCTATATCCCCAGCCCAAAATTCATGGTAGTTCTTACTTAAATATTAATGATCTAATTTTTTAAAAAAAAGTTTCAGAAAAAGACCATCTTCACTATCCATGTAAGGTGCAAGTGAAGCTTATGTCTTGAATTAAAGAAGCTAATGCTTTAAAACATGAAAGTCAACTAATCAGTGAAATGCTGAAAATTGATCATATGCAGTTTTGGATTGCAAAATAACAGATTTGACCAGTTTTAGGACATTAACCAGAAGTTCACATAACTTTTTTAAAACAAGTTTATGGGGTGGGTCACACAGTATTTTACTATTTTAAAAAATTTTTACTGGTAAATATTTGCAATACATAATGATTATACTCCATGTGGGGAGCTAGTACATGTACATAATACATTTAACTATTTTTTCAGTCCCTTTCATTCCCCTTCTCCCCCTTCCCACATAGGGATTTTATAGAAAAGGAAACCAGGGCGTGCAGAAGTAAGTCATTTTTTCCAGTGTTTTCCAGACATTACAAGTTATAACCTTCACTAAACAAGTCTGTCTGACTCTCGAATCACAGTTATTAACCACGAAACTATTTTTAATCCTTTTTAAACTATTAAAAACTCATAAAAATGAAACTTTATTAAAATAATTAGGGAAAATAATCTTTTAAATACGAATAGTCCAAAGAGGATTTCTTGTATAAAGAAGCAAAATGTCATAATGAAAAGAATTTTAAAAATTAATTTATAGGGTCATATAGTTCAAATTTGACAGAGCAAGTAGAAATTCACATACTACATTAAAATTTTTAATATTTTTGAAGGAACTGTGATAAGAAGGATTAAAAATTATTTTCTCTATGCAGATAGTTTAGCTAAAGTTAGATTATACAATGACAAATGAAAAATAATCAAAATTCATATTTCATCAAACTTTACATTTGATATTCTTCTTTTTTTTGGTACCAGGAATTGAACTCAGGACCTTGTGCTTGTCAAGCTATATTCCTGGCCCCTACATTTTGTATTCTGTTTCATTCTTTGAGCTTTCAGGAATCTAAGAATCAACTTTATTATTAATATTTTGCTTTGTAAATGGATCCACGCATTCAAATTTTATATCTCCTCAGAAGTAAGGGACATTAAAAACTTAAACCCAGACATATGCAAATAAAACATACATTAGCCAGAAGATTTTAATGTATAAGAGCAAAAGACGAATACGTGAAGTGCAGAAATAGGTTTTTGAGCCTGGTAGACGTAGTATTGAATCCACTATATGCCTTTTATCAGCTTTATGATCTTTATTAATCTGAGTCTTACCTATACCTGAAAACTGGTGAAAATGCCACCTATCTTCTAAGGGTTTTGGGGCTCCAACAAGGTCATATTTTAAACATTCTGGTATAATAGCTGCATACAGTAAGTATCTGTTAACATTATTTGTTATAGACCTAGCTGACAATTACTTTAAACAAAAAATTTGTCACTACTGCTCATTTTAAAATATCCAGATAATTCCTAGGAGTTTTTTCCTCCATTCCCGTCCAGTACTGGGGATTGAACCCAGGAATTTACATATGTTAGGTAAGCATTCAGTCATTGAGCTATAGCCCCAACTCAATTCCTAGGTGCTTGACAGCTCAAAGAATGAATAAAAGACCCTGAACATGAAAGATTAAAGCAAATTTGAAGAGCATACATTGCAAAGAGTAAAGGAGAAAGGGAGCAATTAACTATTGGAGAAATTTAATTTTTATTTGCTAAGCAGCAACCTTAGAAACAAAGGGTTTAAAATATGTGCTGACTGTGGATGAGGCCTAATCCAAATTGCCACACAGAATTTGTACCTTTTAATCTGAGTGTGGTGGCACATGCTCGTAATCCCAGCATTCTGGGAAACAGAGATGGATCACAAGTGTGAGCCTACTGTGTGAGATTTAGCAATTTAGCAACACTCTCAGAAAAAGGACTGGAGATGTAGCTCAGTGTGAAGGCCCTGAGTTCAATTCCCAGTACAAAAAAAAAAAATAAACAAATAAAAATTTTAAAAAGTGCATCTTTCTGCTGAGTATTCACTGTGCTTAACAGTTAGGTAATTAAACACTGGACTTCTCTCTAGGTTTACTATTACTTAGATGGGAATACTCAGTGACTAGGACAGATAACAAATGCTACTGATTGGGAAATGCAGCTTTGAGATCCTCTGGGTAAGGAATGATACAAAAATCAAATTAACTGTCAACAATTCTTATTCTACAAAGCAGAAGTCATGTTTTTAGTCAAAGCCTTTAATTTGTGTATACAGTACCCATCATATGCACAAAAGGATGGTACCTATTTACCCAGCAGGAGGATTTCCCACAGATTCTCTATCACCATCTTTCAAGTTTATGAGACAGTGCTATGCACAATCCAAAATGTCCGCCAGTGGAAAAAGTCATCACTTGTAATCATCTTCTGGTTAACACAGTACTATAAAATTCCCCAGCTTAAGGCTAAGGGGAGTAGATAGAAGTGTCACTATAAAACTATTCTGGTCAGTTCCTTTGGTATATCATTTTAAAGCATGAGTCAAAACAATCATAGGCCAAAAAAAAAAAAAAAACAATCATAGGCCAAATTAACATAAAGTGGAAATTTATCAGAGAAAATAAAAGATAAACAAGGGTAGGGCAATAAAGCCAATCCTTAATTAAATTCTTCTGTTAACACTGTGACTGTCTTTTGTTGGCTATTCCAGACTTTTGCAGGAAAATGTTGCAATAGGAAATGGGTTCTATGAAAAGGTTTTTTGTGTTTTAAATTTTAAGACAATATATGAAAATCTTAGCCAGGTGTGGTGATACATTCACCTCGGAGGCTGAGGCAGGAGTGTTGTGAATTTGAGGCCAGCCTAGGCTACACAGTAAGTTCAAGGCCAGCCTGAACTATGAGACACTGTCTCAAAAAAGCCCAAAAAACAAAAACTACAAAACCAACCCCCAAACTTTCAGCAGAAAGTATGAGTTACATTTTACTAACAGTATATACTTTAAAATTCTTATGACTTTCCTAAATATATCTTGCCTAAATTTATATCAAATTATTCAGATTAAAATTACTAAATCAAATTATAAAATTATGGAGCAATACTGTCCTGCCTCCACAATGGATCTCATCATACTACTGTCTTATCTGAAAATATTCCATAGTTCTTCATCTACTGTACTAGATGCAAAACTCCCTACATAAAATTTGGTTGCAACCCACATCTATGATACTGTTCAGCTTTTCTTCAATCATCTCAAGACTACTTGCCATCTCAGGAACAGGTTATGCACTTTCAAACTTTTCTAGCTTTAATACATAATAGTCAAGTAACCTTGAAAAAATTTTCCTCAACTATAAAACAGGGATTAAAAATAGCACCTACAATCTAGGATTATCATGAGGACTAAATGAGTTAATATAGTAATGCAATTAGAAAAGCATACAGCATAAAATAAATGTTTAGTGAATACTACCTATTACTTTTATTATTTTCAATTGTTGCCTTTACTTCCTGGCATATTGTTTCTCAGTCCCTGCAGAGTAAACTTCAATTATCTTCAAAATGTAACTAACTTGTAACAAGAGGATAGCAACCCAATCAAAAATAGATATAATATTTGAATAAACATTTTCTCCAAATAGATATATGCCTAATAAGGTCATAAAAAGGATCAACAGTATTAGTCATTAGGTCAATATAAATCAAAACCACCATGAAATATCTCACCACCACCAGAATGGTACAATGAAAGAGTAAAGGTTGAGAGTATAGCATTCTGCTTAGCATGCACAAGGTCTTGGGTTTGATCTTCAGGACTGAGGGGGAAAAATTGGGAATTCATTTTTTGTGGGCAATGAGAATATTTAATTTATAGCAAAACAACCACCACACATAAAATACTTTATAGTTAATATTTTTAAAATCCTAAAGATTTTTTTCAGTGGCTGACAATCTTGAAAAAATTTTTTTTTTTTTTTTTTTGAGATAGGGTCTCACTATGTGGTACAGCCTGGCCTTTACTCCCTTATATAACCCAAGCTGGCCTCAAACTCTTGGTGATCCTCCTGCTTCAGCCTCCAGAGTGTTGGGATCATAGGCATGTGCCACCATGCCCAGCCAACAATCTTGAATACTTTTGTAAAAGCTGTATGTGTCATTCATTCACAATATTATTCTGGCCAAGTCTGTTTTCCTCATTAGGCTACTGTTTTCCCTTTAATAAAAGCAAGATGAGCTCTACAGTTCCTCCTACCAGCCCTGTTGAGAAAAGCTAAAGCGATCCAGAAACAATGACAATTAAGAAGCTAGAGAAAAGCGGAAGAAGAAGGCGAATGCGATCAGTGCCCCTGTACACATACATACACGTCGCACCCCAATACCAGGTCCCACCCTGCATTAACACACAGACCCACACATCCCACCCCTCCCACCCCGGAGACCCGCAGCCCCGTATACCTCAGCTATGGTCATTCTCAGAGCGCTGACAGGGGAGAGCTCAGTATCCACCAGTTGGGCAGCTTTTAAACTCTGCCCAGTAAAGATTGCACAGGATAGAAAATAGCACAGAGTTAGGATTTTAAGGCAAAATTTAGGGACACAACAGCTAAGAACATTGAGCAATGTTAGGAAACCAAGAAGGATTTAGGGCTTAGCACAGTTAGGCTTTGGAAAAGTAAGATGAAGAGTTGCTGTCACTCTGACTTCTTAGGCAAATGTGCAAAGATAAAATAACCTTAAATTAATCACAATTTTAAATTAAGCCCGATAAACTTGTCATGCTCTATATTTTCTCATACTCTATTTCACCCCAATCTTTTTTTTTTTGTACTGGGACTCGAACTCAGGACGTTGTACTTGCCGTGCCACTGAGTTAGCTCCTCAGTCCTCATCCTAGGCTTTACAGAAGTCAAGTTATAGTCCACTGAGCCATTAAGTAAAAGCTGACTGATAAAAAAATCACTAATATAAATTACAAAGATTAGCAACTAGAGGGAAATCCTGATTTCTTACATTTCTTTATATAAACATAAGGCTACTTAAAATGTAAGAAAAGTTATGAGGTATCTCCAGCAAATATATTTCTACTAAGTGGATGCCATTAAACCCTGGAACTATATAATAAACCCCTTGATTCTACCTAAATTTAACAAAAGACCTTATAAATATAACTTGACTTCCCTCTTGGGTTGTCTATATTGAGAGAATGTGCTAGTATGCTTTCTTATTTTAAAGGCATTAAATTTTACTTTTCATGTTATTAAATTAATAATTTGGCTTTTAAGAAAAACTCAATGACAAATATTTCTTATAAACTCAAAAAGTGTATCATTAATGTCTGCTGTTTAAAAATTGCCAATTTTGGGCTTATGTTAATACTTAAACATTCTACAAGCTGAAAGGGATTACCAAAGGTCTGTAATTTTTGTAAAGCCAACCAATATATCTCCATGTATATATTTATTATTCTATTTATTAATTCTATTCTGGCTAAAATTTAACCATTGGTTTCTTAGGAAAGGTATAACATTAAGAATTTCATGGGCAAAAGGCATACTTTATACCTGATACATTTGTTGAGTATTTTTCCTACCCCCCTCAGTGCCTTCAGACTCTAGTAACTGAACTTGCCATAGGACTGAACCTCCCCGCAGTAGGAAGTGGTCGGCATGATGACACATGGTGTGCTAACTACATTTTAGAAAGAAGAAACATCATGTTTTCTCCACATCTTCATGGTTTGTTATTAAATTCACAAGGCTCAGCTTTTCTGTCTATCCTGAGGACGATAAGTTATATGAGCACAAACAAGTACAAGTCAGTTACAAAGGAAATGAGCATCTAGAATTCTCTTACAGTATCACTGTCACAGGGCTGGAACTGGAAGGGCTGAGGTTTGTGAAATACAGCATTCTCTTGTAAAAACAGCTGAAGATTATAGTCCCGTACCACCTAAAGAGAAAAAGATATCTTTAAGTCTTTAATAAGGTTAAGAAGTCCAGTAATTACAACCTAAAGTTTAAGATTTATCAGCTCTTTTCTACACAAATGAGAATCCATTCAATACTATATGGTAAAAAATAAATGATGTTACATATGTTTTCATTTCAGATAAGATTTATTAGTTCCTATAAGATTTATTAGTGTCTTATTCTCTCAGAAATCTAAAATGGCAAAGTACTAGTTTAGAAACAGGCCCAGATTTGGAAACCAGACACTAGACAATATTTTAAGACAACATAAAGATACAAAAAGCTATCTTTTGTAAGGACCTAGATGTATGTGACTAAAAGCACGTTATTATTTTTTTTATTTTTATTTCTAAGACAAAAGAAACCAGAATAACACAAAAACTATACAGAAAATACCAAATTATAGAGAAGATAGGGAATTGGTATTGGATGCTGTATAGCAATGTTGTCTTTCCATTTGTTAAAACAAAAACAATAAAGGAAATACCAATTTACAGAGGAAACAGTAGGGAACCATCACTGGATGCTGTATTACATAGTGTTATCTTTGCATTTGTTAACAAAAACAATAAAGAAAATACCAAATTACAGAGAAAATAGTAGGGAGACATCACTGGATGCTGTATCACAGAATGTTATCTTCATCTAAAAGCACGTTATTCCATGGTTTCTCCTAGCTCTAAGGTTTTATGAGCCTCTTAAAGTCTTGCTTCCTGGAGGTTGCCATCCAGTAGAAAACTACCAGGTAATCCTATCCTTAGCACAAAACAGTATTTTTAGAGTATGTCTTGACATCTTTTCAAGAGGGCCCTGTTGTAATTACTATCTTAAAGTGTAACAAGAAGACAGACTAGAAAGGAACTTATGTAGAAAATTATGATACACAAAGAGGAGCAAGATAAACACCATAAACAGGCAACCATTTGAACAAGAATACATTGCATTATATAACCCAGAAAAGAGTGAAAATCAGCAACATATGATGTGCAGAAACCTATGTTCTATTGTGCTGCCTTGCTTACTCTTAAGCTTTCATTGCAGTAAATTATAGCTCACTAGCAGCTCTGCCAGAAAATGGCAGAAGAAAAAAATTTAAAGTGGCTCTGTAGCTTTATCATGGTAGTCCAAGACGGATTACTTGAGGAAAGGATCAAGATGGAGGTATATTTTTCATTTTATTTACCATTGCAATCCCAGTTCTCTACTGCTTTCCTCCCCCTCACTCAACCAACCATTTATTAAAAGAGCTTACTAGGTCAAAGTAAAGTGTAGGAGGGAGAAGGAGTGTATAGGCCAATAAAACAAGCAAACAACGTTAGTATTTTTCAAGTAATTTTGTAATGTGGAAACTGAGAAGAGCACATAGGCTACACAATTAAAATATAATACTATGGCAGAATGTAGAGGGCTCAGGGAGAACACAAGAAGGTATTATCTAATTCAGACTGAACGGTAGGATGGGGTAAACAGTTTTGAGAGAATCTGGTTGAGAAGGCATGCTGACTAAATAAAGGTGTTTTTGTACTTTTCTTGGACTCTAGTTTTTTTGTTGTTTGTTTTTCTTTTTAAAGCAAACAAATCCTTGCGTCGAGGGCTGAGTTTCCATAGATTGCAGCAAGGGAGCTGCTCTTCTACATAGGAAACCCCAACCCAGAAGCAGGTTGTCTATGGATGGTTTAGCGCCAAGTTCCCCACGAACATGTGTTCCGTGAAGGGCGAGAGGGTGGCCCCCTTTCCAGCCACACCCCATTTCCCCAGAATGAAGGGCTCTCCCCATCGGACCAGGTCCCAGAGCGCAGCGTGGCCTACCAGCGGGGACTTGGACTCTAGTTTTAAGTTAGAAAAACTAAAACTTATGATCTAAGCCATGAGAGCCTCACTAATCACCATGCAGAAAAGGTATGCAGGTCATCTTCTAGTTGCAAAATTTATCCTCAAGCATTACAAACTAATTTGGGGCTGGGTTTGGTGATGCACACTTGTAATCCCAGCACTCGGCGGGCCAAGGCAGGAGGACTGCCACAAATTTGAGGCCAGCCTAAGCTATATAGTGGGTACAAGATCAGTATGAATTGAACTACATAGTGAGACCCTGTCACAAAACAAAACAAAACCAATGAGGGAGGACAACCTTTAAAATTTAAAACTTTTTCTTAGGAAAAATTTCCAACACATATGAAAGTAGAGGAGACAGTATGATGTATTCCCATGTACTCATAACTTAATTTCCAAAAACATCTCATGGCTGATCTTGCTTCATCAATAAATCTACCTACTACTTCTACTCCTAACTGTATTGAAGTTAAGTTCCAGACGTACCATCTCATCCATAAATATTGTAGTAAGATATCTAAATGAATAAGGCTTTTAAGAAAACATATTTGTATTAAATTTTATAAATATTTACAAAAAACCAATTAACATTCAAATTTCCCTGTTCCTTCTTTTAAGGAAATCATTTCTTAAGTCAGGATCCAAAAAAGCCCCAGAATGTAACTAGATGTTGCTTAGGTTTCTATTCATATACCATAAATTTCTTCCTCCTCCTTTTTTCCCCCTCTTGTAATTTAACTACTGAAGAAACTAGGTTTTTGTTCTGCAGTTTTTCAGTTTTAATTTTGTTGATTACATCCTTGTTGCAATTTATTTCCTATATTTCCTTAAACTGGTGTTTTAATCTTACAGGTTTACTAGGAGTAAGTTTGTTTTGGTCAAGCTTGGTTTTTGTTTGTTTTCATGGGGAGGCTGGCTTGTTTTTATGACATTAACAGCTGTAGAGCTGGATGGTAGTCCCTCAAAATATATACCCATGTCCTAATTCCTGAAACTTGTGCATGGTAGCTCACTTGGAAAACGTTTCTTTGCAGATGTGATTAAGCCAAAGATTTTGAGATCAGATCATTCTAGATTATGCAGATGGACCCTACATCCAATAATTGTCTTTACAGCAGTCTCAAAAGAGCACAGACAAAGGAAGAGTACAATGTGACCACTGAGGCAGTATTCTGAGTGTTCACCCGGCCAAAGATACACAGAACTCAGAAGCTGGAAGAGGCACAAAAATAATTTTCCCCTAGAGCACACAGAGGGAGTACAGCTTGCTGACACTTAAGATTTTAGACTTTCAGACAAGGAAAAAAAAATTGCAAAGAGGTCCTATCAACATTTTGTATAACTATAGTACAATGGCAAACAAGAAATCAACATTGGTACAAGCCATAAAGCTTCTTTAGATTTTACCAACTATATATGGGTCATTTGAGTGTGGGAGTATAAAAATACTTTTATCATATTTTAGCTTCATGTAACCATGACCACAATGAGGATACTTAACTCAACCATAACAATACTCCTTTGTGTCCAAACGTTTTCCAATTGGATGTACCAATTTGTATTCCATAGGGTAGTGTGTAAGTCTTCACTAGTCCATATTCTTATAAACACCCATTTTCTCAGTCCTATCTATCACCATCTACCTACTCACCCACCCATTTCATGGGGACTGAACTCAGGGCACACTGAGCTACATCCCTAACCCTTTAAAAAAATTTTTTTTTAAAAAATTGTGACAGGGTCTGGCTAAATTGCCTGGGTTGTCCACAAACTTATACCCTCCCTGAGTACTTCATCCTCTGACCTCAGCCTCCAGACTAGCTGGGCTTATAAGCATGGGCCACTACACCTGGCTCTGTCTTTATTTTTGCTATATAAAATGGAATCTCTTGAGGCAAGTATTATCCTGATACCAAAAAGAGAGAAAGACCCAATCGAAAAAGAGAACTACAGGCCAATCTCCCTAATGAATATAAATGCAAAAATTCTCAATAAAATATTAGCAAAGAGAATGCAACAAATCATCATGAAGATTATACACCATGACCAAGTGAGATTCATCCCAGGAATGAAGGGATGGTTCAATATACACAAATCAATTAATGTAATGTACCATGTCAATAGAGCCAAAGACAAAAGTGATATGATCATCTCCATCAATGCAGAAAAAGCCTTTAATAAAGTCCAACAATCATTCATGATAAAAACCCTATAGAAAATAGGAATAGATGGTCTTTACCTCAAGTTGATCAAAGCCCTCTATGATAAACAATGGATAACATCATACTAAAAGGTCAAAAATCGAAAGCTTTCACTTTAAAATCAAGAACAAGATAAGGATGTCCACTATCACCACTCCTATTCAATGTAGTACTGGATATATCAGTGAGAGCAATTAGACAAGAGAGAAATAAAAGGAATAAGGGTAGGAAAGGAAAAAGTGAAATTATCATTATTCTCAGATGACATGATACTCTACATAGAAGACCCCAAAAACTACAACAAAAAGCTCTGGATTTAACAATCAAATTCAGTAGTGTAGCTGGATACAAAGTTAACACTAAAAAATCAATAGCATTCCATTGTATACAAGCAACAAACAGACTGAGAGAGAAATTAGGGAAACAACACCTTTCACAATAGCATCTAAAAAGATAAAATACTTAGGAATCAATCTAACAAAAGAAGTAAAAGATCTATACAGTGAAAATCATAGTGCTCTGAAAAAAGAGATTGAAGAGGATATCAGAAAATAAGAATAGATGGTCTTTACCTCAAGTTGATCAAAACCATCTATGATAAACCAACGGATATATTAGCATTCATGGATAGGAAGAACCAACATTGTGAAAATGGCCCTACTCTCAAAAGTGTTGTACAGATTCTATGCAATCCCAATGAAAATACCAGTAGTATACTTCACAGATCTAGAGAAAACATTCCTAAAGTTCATCTGGAACCAGAAGAGGCCTGGGACTAGGAAAAGCAATCCTGGGAAACAAAGGAAAGGCAGGAGGCATCACAATTCCTGACTTGAAATTATATTACTAAGCTACTGTGATACAATCAGCATGGTACTGGCACAAAACCAGACCTGAAGATCAATGGAACAGAGTAGAAGATAGAGACACTGCTATAAACACATTCAGTTACCTTATCTTTGACAAAGGAGCCAGACATATTCACCGGAAGAAAGATAACCTCTTTAATCAACGGTGCTGGAAAAACTGGCTTTCCACATGCTAAAGACTAAAATTAGACCCATGTCTTTCACCATGTACTAAAGTCAAAATGGATGAAAGAACTAAATATTAAAGCAGAAACACTAAATTTATTGGAAAAGAAATTAGGCAAAAATCTTGAAGACATAGGGACAGGCACAGAGTTCATGAACAAAAACCAAACTGCACTGGAAATACTTCAAAGAATCAACAATTGGGATCTCATCTTACTGAAAAGTTTTTGCATATCAAAAGAAATCACCAGTAGAGTAAAAAGAAAACCCATGAACTGGGAAGAAATTTTAGTAAAGTGCCCCTGAAAGGACTTCTATCTAGGGCATATAAAGAATTTTTAAAAATCAGGCCCCCAACATTCAAAGACCCAATCCAAAAATGGGCATCTGAGATGAATATGCACTTCTCAAATGAAGAAATACTAATGGTGAATAAATACATGAAAAAATGTTCAACATTGTTAGTCATTTGAGAAATGCAAATTAAAACAACACTGAGATTCCATCTCACCCCGGAAAGAATGGCTATCATTAAGAAATCAACCAATAACAAATGCTAGAGAGGCTGTGGGGAGAAAGAAACTCTACTCCACAGCTGGTGGGAGTGTAGATTGGTGAAACCACTATGTAAATCAGTTTGGAAATTCCTCACAAAACTAGGATTGGAAGTCCCACTTAACCCAGTTATTCTCCTTCTGGGTGTTTTCCAAGAAGAATTAAAAACATCGTACCATAGCGATATATGTGCACCTGTGTTTTAGCAGCACAATTTGTTATAGCTAAATCTTGGAAACAACCCAAATGCCCATCTACTGAGGAATGGATAAAAAAGATGTGGTATTTTTATACAATGGAGTATTACTCAGCTATAAAAAAGATAAACTCGAGGCTTTTGTAGGTAAATAGATGCAAGTAGAGACCATACTCATAAGTGAAATAAATCGGATCCAGATGTGTAAACAGCATATTGTCTCCCTGGTGTAGGAACCTGAAAGAATAAGTAAAACTCAAAATGTACAATAGATGATAGGAAAGGGAAAGAAATTGCTCAAAGGAAGGAACAACTGGGATGAGGGAAAGAAGATAAAAGGAAGGCAAAATATAAATATATATATGAATAACTGCAATAACTGTATTGCTGATGTCTGATGGTATATTGAAAGGAACAGTTAATGCTTAAAATTTTTTATGTTCTGACCAATTTTGCATGCCTGTATCTGGTAATCTGAGCAACTGATCTGAAGGTAACAATATGCAATGGAACTACCAGGGTGAATTCCTATCATCTTGTCTAGTGAAACTGTATTATCTCTAATGTTTTATCTAATAATTATTTTTTAATTCTCTTCAGTGGTTTGAACAATCTTCAACTCTTACATCTGGTAATCTGAGCAACACAGTTGAAGATAACAATGTGCAATACAACAACCACTGTTAATTCGTGTTATTTTGTCTTGAAACCCTGTATCACTTTAAATGTTCTTGCTTTGGTTTGTTTATGTTTGCGATGCTGCTATTGTTCATTTTTCTTTTCTTTTTCTCATGTACTACTCTCTTTAAAATAAAATACAAAAAGGAACCTCCTGGCGATCTTGATTTCCGTTTCTTGATTCTTAATGACGAAACGCATCTGTATTAGGCAGTTGGGGATGCCACAGAAAAGCACCAGAGCCCGCACGCTTCAGTATCAGAAGCTATTTCTTCACAGTCTGGGCACCAGAATTCCAGTACCAAAGTGCTGGCAGGGTTGACTCCTTCTGAGGGCCATTCTCTATGGCTTGCACTTGGCCATCTTTCTCTAATACCTTCATATCATCTTCTCTGTGTGCCTGCTTCTGTCTTACTTTCTTGTTTTTATAAGGACATGAGTCATACTGGATTAGGAGCCATTCTCATGACCTCATTTTACCATACTTATCTCTTAAAAGGGATCTATCTCCAATATAGCTACATTGTGAGGTCATAGGGGTTAAGATTTAAACACATGAATTTTGGGTGGGTGCAACTCATCCAAGAACTTCTTATGTTAACAGCCATTATATTTTCTGTGAAATGTATGTTATATAATGTACCAGCAGCTCCTTTCTTTTTATGAGAGAGTAATACTCCACTGTGTCATGGTTTGGATTGAGAACATCCTCCAAAGGCCTCATGTGGTCACAGGCAGGGCTTTTGAAAAATGACTAAATAATGGAGGTGGGAGATTTATAAGGCTGATTTATTATGAGGTGGGGGGGTCTGGTTGTAAAAGGTAGGTTACTGGGGGATAAGACCTGGAAGGGTATATCTTACCCCTTCTCATCTCCTCACCTCTTCCACCCCTCTATGTTACTTGATTGCTATGAGTTAAACAGATTTCCTCTACCCAGGTCTGCCTGCCGTGCTGTTTCTATGGTTAAGCCTGACAAACATGAACTAAAATTTCTGAACTACGAGCCTAAATAAACCTCTCCCTTAAGTTGAGGGTGTTGGGTATTGTGTCTCAATGAAAGAAAAGAGATTAAGACAGGTTTTGGTATCAGGAGTGAGATCACTACTATGAATATATTTGACCTGTGGTTTAGAAGCCTTTGTGATTCACAGGGGGGCTTTATAAAGGTTTGGAGATGCAAGCTACAGAAACTCCAGAATGCCTTAGTCCAACTTTGATGGGATATTCTGATCACAGCTCACAAGACCATAATGCTCAAAGAGATGCAGGTTCAAGAGGTTTCACTTAAGAACATGGCCACCATTGGCAGCTGGACTCCAGGCCATGTTTTTTATGCTCTGGTAGAAATATTGTCTTCATTTTGCTCATGTCCTGAGACTTTTCAGGAGACTCAAATTAAGGGCTGTTGGACTAATTAATTTGGCAAAGAAGAAATTTCAAGGCAGCCCTACATACAGGCTGTAGTATGGGTACTGCTTGCTACTTTTAGCAAGATTTAAACTGAGAACAGAAGAAAATCTCCTTTAAAAACATCCAGTTTTGCAAAGAAAAAAGTGTCTATAAAGCTGGGGTAGAGGAAAGCCTGGTTGCTAGAAAGATTAGCATTATAATGAAGCCAAGTTCAGTAATACTTTGATTCACAAGCACTTCTGTTGGCAAACAATTTGGTTCTCAGACAAAAACATTTGATAAAACTTTGCTTCCATTCACAAACTACATTGGGTGTCAAACACAACCATGGCAGTCTTCCTCACACATGCTCAAATGCAGCAACCTTCCCTCAAATCAAAACAAATTAACTTTCTGAACTGGAAGGATACCTTGAGGGCATCCCAGGAATGTGCAAGACCCTACCTATAAGACCCCACCCATCACAAGCCCAACTGTCCAAGTGAAAGACTTTGAGAAGACAGACCCAAGGCATGTAGCTCATTCAGAGTCACCTAGGAAAGAGTTTATGGGAGCCTAGCCATTCAGGCAGAGGCTTCTATAGCCAAGATTTTAGGGAGTCCAGCTACTACTTGAATTTGCAGGACACCTTGACCCCATTCATGTAGTCCTGGTTTTATTAGTATGAAGAGCTGTGGAGTCAGAGACCCTTTCACTTTTGTTTTAAAAGGATGTCTAGGATGCCAAGCAGTATGCCCCAATAGGCAGTATGTGAGGCTATAAGAGTGAAACTGAAAGTGCAGTGAAGACCCCAGAAAGTTGAAAAAGCCAGGAACATGGAATGTCTGAGAAAAGTCATAGGCAGTGAGCAATGCCACTCCAAGACAGCAGAAAGTGGCCATGCTATACTGGTGCGGCTGCTCAAACTTTCTGGAGTTCACACCTTTGCCCAAAGTGCTATACACCAAGTTACAGGACTTAATGTTCACCTTGCAGGTTTTGATCTTGCTTTGGTCCCATTCCTTTCTATCCCTTGGAATGGGAATATTTATTCTGTAACACTGTATGTTGACAGTATTTGACTTTCTTTTTGAGTTTTACAGAGCCTCACTGCTAAGAGTTTGCCTTGAGTCTCAGAGGAGACTTTGGACTTATACTTTTCAGCAGTGTTGGACTTGTTAAGACTTGGGAATTCTTAGATACACTAGTGTATTTTGCTTAAAGAGATGCACATGAATCTTCTGGGAACCAGAGGTGGAATGTTATGGTTTGGATTGAGAATGTCCCCCCAAAGCCTCATATACTCACTGACAGGACTTCTGGAAGGTGATTCAATTATAAGGGGGATATAGCTGACTTTGTTAGGAGGTGGGACCTCTTTGCAGGAAGTGGGTTCCTGGGAGTGTGACCTAGAAGGGTGTATCCCTCTTCTGGGTTCGCATTTCTGTTTCTTGGTCGCCATGCTGTGAGCGGCTTTCCTCCACCCATGCCCCTCCACCATGCTGTTCCTATGTGTAAGCCTGCCAAACTCAGACTGAAACATCTCAGCTGTAAGCCAAAGTAAACTTCTCTTTAAGTTATAGTAACTTGTCTGTGTCTGTAACACATACTTAAGACATACTGTATGAATCTACTCTATTTTACTCTATTTTATTTATTTAATCATCAGTTGATGTAAATTACTTTTTGGCTACTATAAATAATGCTACTGTGAACATCTGTGTATATGTTTTTGTTTTGATGGTTTCAGTATTCTTGGGTGCATGCCTAGGAGCTGAAGTTGGGTCATATGGTAGCTTTTTGTTTAACTTTTTGAGGGACTGGCAAACTATTTTCCACAGTGACTGCTCTATTACATTCCCACCAAAAATGTATGAGGCTTCCGAGTTCTCCAAATTCTCAACATTTGTTATTTTCTGCTCTTCCTTTAATCACTAAAGCTATCTTAGTGGGTGGATGGTACTATCTCCTTCTGGTTTTGAGTCACATTTCCTTAATTAAAGACCAATGTCTGCTGAACATTTTTTTCATGTGCTTATTGACCACTTGTGTATCTTCTCAGAGAAATATGGGTATTTTGTCCATTTTAAAACTGGGTTGTCAGCCTTTTTGTTGTGGTGTTGTAAGAGTTCATTATATTCTGGCTATTAAATACTTATGAGAGCCGGGTGTGTTGGCATACACCTGTAATCCTAGCACCCAGGAGGCTGAGGCAGGAGGACAGTTGTGAGTTTGAGACTAGCCTGAGCTACAAAGTGAGCTCAAGGCCAGCCTGAACTGCAAATGCAACTCCATTCTTTTGCATTTGGATTTTCACTTGTTCCAAGACATTTCATTAAATATATTATTCTTTTCCTAATGATCATGACATCTCTGCTGAAAACCAACTGTCTATAGATATTTCAGTTTATTTTGAGATTCTCAATTTTCTTTCATTAGTCTATATGTTTATCCTTATGCCCATCCCATACTGTTTTGATTACTGTAACTTTGTAGTAAGTTCTGAAATTTGGTAGTTGAATTCTCCAACTTTGTTTTTCAGTATTTCTTTGGCTATGCAGAGCTCCATGTAATTTCATTTAAATTTAAGGACTGGCTTTTCCATTTCCACAAAAATAGGCCATTGGAATTTTGATTGGGAAGGCACTCACTGAATCTGTAGATCACTGTGGAGACGTCTACAAAATTAGAAATAGTCCAATCCATGAATATTCATTATTTTCATTTAAGGTTCTCTTTCTGTAATATTTTGTAGTTTTTAGTATGTAAGTCTTTTTATGCCTTTGGTTAAATTTATTCATCAGGCATGGCAGTGCACACCTGTAATCTGAGCACTCAGGAAGCTGAGGCAGGAGGATCATCATAAGTTCAAGGCCATCCTGAGGTACATAGTGGGACCCTGTCTCAAAAAACAACAAAAAATTTATTCCTATGTACTTTATTCTTATTTTTTTGAATCATTCATTTATAGAATATAAAATCACAACTGGTTATTATGGTTTTGATTTTGTATCTGGAAACTTGCTGCATTACTTTATCAGCTCCAGTAAATTTTATCTAGATTGCTGTATGGGATTTTATATATATAATCATGTCATTGGAAACAGGGATAATTTTAATTCTTTTTCTTACCTAATTGCTCTGGCTAGGACTTTCAGTACAAAGGTAAATGGTAGTAGTGAAAGTATATATCTTAGTCTTGTTCTTGACCTTATGGAGGGATCTTCAGTCTCTCATCACTGAACATTATATTAGTTAAAAGTTTTTCACAAGTGTTTTCACATTCTGTGAATTCCCTTCTATTTCTAGTTTGTTCTTTGGGTGTGTTTAAATCATAAGGGGTGCTGACATTTGTCAAGAGTCTTTTTTTTTCTGTCTATTGAAATGACCATTATTTTCTCACTTCACTTTATTAAATTTACTTTTTTTGGTTAGTCTTCAAAGTACAAAGAATGGTAACACTATACAGCTTACTTTCCAAAGAAATACAGGATAACACTGTTATTTTATGAGTTGTTTAAATAACTATGTTATTATTTGATAGAAGTTTCTTTTATGCAGACAGAAAACAAACACACACAAACAAACTATAAGGCTGGAAGAAGTACCTTAGGAGGTAAAGAGAAACTATCTATGACATCTGCTTCAGTTACATATACAAAGCATTTCATAAAATATTAATATGAAAAGCAAGCTTCATAAATAATTAAAATTTAATAAAAGCTCTTAGAGCCAGTTGTTTCATTTAGGGTATGAAAGACATACAGGGTACCTTTACATTTATAGTGTGCCGTGTCAGCATGAGTAACCTCCAAAACACCTTTGGGAATAGGTTACATTTTAAACTTGTGGGAAAAATAGATTTTTACCTTAGAAGGTAAAGCTCTAACAGTGCAGAATAAAAAAACCTAAAGAGTTTCAAACTTCCCATTGGGTTACCAAATCATTCAGTTGCTTTCAGCAGTATAACAGAAGCAGCTTTGTAACAAGCTCTTTGTAACAGAAAAGCACATGACATAAAGCTTGTAGGTATGAGCTCTTCTCACTTGGAACAAAACAGCACAGGCATATCTCCCAGATACATTATTCTTATTAAATTTTTATTCTTACCACTTCCAATCTAGACATAAGACCATCTCACTTATTCTACATCTCTGGGGAGCAAGATACACGAGTGACTACAGAAAATGAAAGATTATCTCTTCAGGCAGCCAAAGTAGTTCATAAATTTTTAATTCATTTTCAATTAAAATAATATAAACTAAAGAGATAATATAACATACTATAGTAGAACAGCATGGAAGGTACTGTGTCAGAGAGTGACCTTGAACAAGTCACAAACTTTCTGACTCCATGTTACCCTATGAACCTCACTGGATTCAAGTTTAAGATATACTAAAAAAAAAAAAAAATCCCAGGAAATTAAGTATGCTGATAATACTAATTATATTTTATGACTGTATTTCTTATAAACTAAGGGTAGTATATCCAATCTAATTCTTTCTTGGAAAGAGGAATTTCAAAGAATTTTGCCAGGGGATAACCTCTCTTATAAAATTAGAATAAATGTAATAGAATAAAAATAAAATACAGATTCTCATAAAATTAGAAATGAAAAATGTAATATTACCACATACTTCCAACTAGATACAAACTGCAAAACTCACTTCTAAATAATTTAGGGGTTAATGGGCCAGTGCCTGCATGTGGAAATAGAAGTCCTAGGTATCACAGATGGTAGCTAAAGCAGAAACAAACATTTAGTTTTAAATTGCTTTACTTGAAAACAGAAAGACTGAAAAAATAAAACTTAAACAGAAAAATAAGCTTGAGAAAGAACAAGAACATAATTTCTAAGAATGAGGAACGAAATAATGCAGATAAGGTAAAATGAAAGGCTCAAATAACATTGAGAAGAATGAAAGCCAGCCCTGGCAAAGATAAACAAAATACACTGGTATGGGTAGTAAAGTAAGAGAAAAAGCCATCTAGTTTGATAACAACTAAAATAGTCAACTGCCTAGAAAAATGTAAGTTACCAAAATATACTGAAAAATAGAAAACCTGAATGGACCAATAAATAAACAAATAAATAAAAAATTGATCAGTGCTCAAAAATAAACTACTTCATAAAGAGAACAAGGCCAACATACTTTTATAGGCTTGTTTTCAAGACTGTCCTATGAAAAATTTCAAATGAAACACACTACTGCAAAAAGAATTATAAACACTACATATCCATTACTGTAATTCTGCAATTAACATATTTATTTTCTTTCTCAAAACTTACTACGCATTTATTCATGCATCTTTCTTTCTACACATCAATTGTTTTGTATTTTTTATTGGACCAGAGGGGTAAAAATATAGGATAATATATGTATGATAAGACTTTAAAGCATCAGGCTAGTGAGCAATGTTTGTATTTCCACACCAACTTAGCATTTTTAATGCTCTTTTAAAGATAGAATCAGGCACTCTGGTACACTGAAAACAAGAATATATATATAAAAGATTCTATGTCCCTTTTCTTTTCCGTCTTCAGCCACTGTCTTCAAGAGGAATATTCTGGTCCCTTTCCTGTTTTTAAATGTATCAGCTAGTTCCTAGTTCCCTGCCATAAAAGGGAATTGAATTAGATCTTTTAAAATATCAGTTAGAAAATGCATATATTTTTATAAATGCATGTATTTGGTCAGGAAATACTACAAATTTACCAGAAAGAACATACTAATCACAGGTATAACTTATCTTCTAAAGAATAGTTTCTAAAGTGAAATCTGCAAAAACTATAATTTTTTTAAACCTCTAAAGTTATAATCAGATCCTAAAGAAAACTAGTCACATTTATTTTCTCAGCACACAGTGTGATACATCATCAAAGCTGACACATCAACATTTTTAAGTGAAATACTACTATCAAAGAACGATGACATATAGAAGGTACACTTTTAATTTGTGAACATAAGATATTGTATTTATTTTATTTTATTTTATTTTTTAATTTTATTTTAAAGACAAAAGAATGGAAACATATGCACCAGAAAAGCCATAAACAATACAGAAAATACAAAGTTACACAGAATGTAGTAGGGAATTAGAACTGGATGTTGTATTACATAGTTATCTTCACATTAGTTAACACAAAAACATTAAAGGAAATACCAAATTATAGATAAGATACTAGGGAATTTGCACTGGATGCTGTATAATATAAAGTTATCTTCATTTCTGCTAATACAAAAACGACTGAGGAAATACAGAATTATAGAGAACATAGAAGGGAATTAGCTCTGGATGCTGTCCTACATAATGTTACCTTCATCTTTG